>JAGVSP010000471.1:0-65930 GCA_022494985.1 Micrasema minimum | reverse complement strand
GGATTTTTCCCATGACGGGAGTAGGTTGCTCCCATTGTCCATCAGAACACTCGAAAAACACTCAGCATACAAAGTAGCCATAAAATGGATTGTGGAGGTGGGTCGTGCACAATTGGAGGAATGGATCAGGCCAAGTAGATAGTCAGGGGGTTTTTGATTTTAAATTTAGACCACATACTTACTTTTATCTGTATGATAAAAAAAAAATGTATCGATGTTGGATTACTTAAATTAAGATTGTATGTAGAATATACCCATTATAAAAAATGTAAAATGTTTCCCTCGGCACGGGTTATCCCAGTGAGGGAACATTATTATTATATATATTTTTTTTTAAAACACTATGTACAAGTCCAAATAAATAAATAAAATATATAGATTTTTATATATCTCTACAGGGAGAAATGATATTTTTTTTAAATCTGTTTGTTGCTTGAAATTTCAAAACAGAAATGATTACATTTTTATCCGGTTCTCCTGAAAAATCAATCTTTATAAAGATAAATGCGTTAAACTGAAATATTTATGAACTTTCAAATAGTCGGAAATAACTGGGATTCGAACCTAGATATTCTAATCCGGAGACCTCGACTCTACTACTAGACCACAATCTGGACTTGACTCGCAAATTATTGAGCATTGTTCAAACTTCGTGGATAATTAGTGATATTGAAAATTCAATAATATCTAAGTCCTATTTCCTGTATTAGCGTTTAAGTAAAAATTTAAGCAATTTTAAGCCTATATAGGTACTAGTGTATTAAAAATTATGATAAAGCCTAAAATACTTGTAGTTACAAAGCTTATTCGGAAAAAAATCATTACCCAATCAATGTCGCCATTTAATTCGGAGAAAGTAAACATAATCATTACCTAATTAAGATGTTTTAATGTTTGTACATGTATTTACTCGACGAATACAGGAAATATTAATTTCAATCACATAATTACGTAAACGTCTACTTTTTCCAATAAAATCTCGTTTAGCCTCATAATTAAGTGGTTATCTAACAATATATTATATTTTATATTTCGGGGAAGAACGGCCAGTGCATAATCAGATTACGTAAAGAAGATTAATATGTGATGTATAATATATATAACATACGATATGCTAGATATATGTGATAATATATTATACAAAGTGGTGAAAGGATTTTGCGAGAGAAAGCAAACGACAAAGAAAACTAAAACGATCCAATACAATAATAACAATTCTTTGTGAATAATACTGAAATTAGCAACGTTTTCATTGTATCAAAACAAGTATTCTGCACGATTTTCTGATGTAATATAAAATAATATCAGTATTTTAATAAAAAATCTGCATTTTATCAAAATATAAGTTCAATTCTACTTTTAAACGGATATTTGCAGGAGCTTTGGGAAATTAGGCATTGTCGGGACAAGTCATCGAAAGAGTCGAGAACTTCAAATACCTGGGAGCGTACATGACAGAATACGGCAGAGCTCAGAAAGAACTGGGAGTAAGGCTTGGAGTAGCGGGCGCCGCACTCACCAGTATGAAAGCTGTCTGGAGATCGTATGTTTACTCGGTTAAAACAAATGCCCCCCTTTATAACTCCTGCATCACACCTGTTTTCCTCTATGGCTGCGAATCGTGGCACCTAACCAGGGCCCAAGACAGCAGAGTTTTGAAAATGGGTGTATTAAATAATTTTAGGTGTGCGGTGGTTTGACTTTGTAAGGAACACAGAGGTGAGGCAACGGACACAGCAACCCTTGGTATCTACTGTCATCCGGCGAAGGCGTTTCGGCGAGAGCCTTAACCATGCTTGCCTATTTTACAAGGCATCGGGTTCTCGGCTTCCCGGTCGTCCACTGTTGACAATTCGTCGGCAGTTAGCGTCAGAGCTACGGGACGTGGACTTGACTCGGGAGGATGCACGGGAGCTGGCGGCCGATCGCTTGGCCTGGAGGCAGTTTGTGGATTCCATATGCTGGTATGATAATGATGATGATTGGGAAATTTTTGATCTCTTCAATAATAAAATTTATAGTGTAAAATGCACTATGTATTTTTCTTTGAGAGCATACATAGGCTGGAAGTAACTTTTTCGGTTGACTTTTTGTAGAAACTTATTACCATCCCTTTAGAACTTTAGCTTATATCGTTTATCACTATCAAACCGCGATATTCTGCATAATCGATAAAGCTATTTTAACATTTAGTATGATAGATAAATTTTAACGTTATTCCAAGTCACCTACTTCTCTAGCTGTACCGCTATTCTGGTGATCAGAAAACAAATGTTTATATTATTGTAATTCTTGAAGTGGGTTTATCACTTTACTATAAATATTCGTTAGAATTCTATAGGCAATAACGCTCCTCGTACAATGATCACTTCTACTTGTTAACCTAGTTCCTATTTTCACAAAAACCCAATTTTTAAATACGGTAATACATTCGTTTTATCAATTTTATCGCAGGTAATACAAAGTTTTTACCTAAAGTACCTAATATATACTTTGTACCGTGATAAATGATTCATCAAAATCAACCTATTTTTTTTTAGTAGTGAGTATGGGTAGTGATTATCAAATAAATATAATATTCTATAGAGTTTAGATATTACCTTCGTGGAACAAGATAATATCTAACTGAATATTTTTATATAAAAAACTAAGGGTTTGTTTTATTATATAAACTAGCTGATACCCGTTGCGTTGCTGCCGCAAAAGAAAGAGGTAATTCTAGAAATATCGTTTGAAATTTAAAAAGATTTATCTCGTTTCTTTGCGAGTTAGTAATAAAAGGAATGCTTTCCTTCTGACGATAAATACATTTATTGAAATTGAACTACTCGTATAATGTATATACTCGTATGTATAAAATTATATTGTAAATCTTATTTATTTTATTTTGGTGACTTTATTTTTCGATGGTAGGTATTTATAATATATCTTGTGTTTTTTCGTCTTTGGCATAAACAATTAAATTTCTTGGCTGTCCGACTCCTAAATTTCTTCCTCCTAAAGGACTTATATTACCCTTGAAAAATACACCTATGGACATTTTATTTTAAAAGATGTGTGTGGCAGGTCTGACACATTAATGGAATTTACTCTTTGATGAAAAAAAGGTGCGTCTGTCATGTTGGATTTCAAATATAAACTCTATGTTCGAAATCAGGTCGCCAATATTAACCGATACCAATCTTCATTTTATGAAAAATATGTGCTCCCGCCATATTGGATTTTAAAATAAACGCTAAATTCAAAATCAAGACGCCCGTATCGTCTTAAAACGATACCCATCTTCATTTTATGAAAAAAATGTGTGCCCGCAATCTTGGATTTAATTTTTTTTTTTAACTAGATGTACAATAGCTGACTTAAAGGTAGCAATATGTTAAAATATATCCATAATTTAAAAATGTTTGTTTCAATATAATTTTTGAACGGGTGGTGGCCCAGTGGGTAGCGTCGCGGTCTCTGAGTCCAGAGATCGTCGGTTCGAATCCTCACTTCGACACGACTTGATTCCTATTTTCAAGCACAAGCCGCTTAGGCTTTATTGAAAATAGTATTTACAAATGGAAATATGTGCAAATATCTCTGCATAGATTTCTTTTTACCAAAAAAAATAATAATAAAGAAAAAAAAATCAAACGTATATTATGTCTTATTTGATATAATAGAATTTACATTACCTTTTTATTCGTATTTTCAGCAGAGTAAAACTTTTAAGTAACTATTTAAGTACTATGCAGTAAAAAGTACACTATGTACTGTATTTGATTATAAAGGAGGTTTACATCACAGTACACCCAGGCTTGAGGAAAACCACTGGCTTATTTATTTTACGCATAAAGATAACACACAGCAAGTTAGTATGTTGGTATGCATAATTGCACAATGCATCAAGTATGATGAGAGGAATAACGACGCTAATCCAACAATTTTCTCATACTATAATGCATCTTTACATACAAGTTGATGATGACTTACTTACAAACAAAATCATCGTAACCTAGTCGATATTCATGCTACTTTGAAGCTCTTCTCGAAAATGTATGTTAAATCTACAGGTGCGTGGTACAGCCATAGTAAAGCCTTCGTATTCACCATAGATAAAGTACAGTTATCTTCAATAATACGAGCTAATTTGTTTAGGCCGCTTTATAATCAGTTCGAGATCTGGTTTACATATTGCTGGATCTCGCATACAGGGTGTTAACTTAAAAAATATAATAGTATAGTAGTTATCGGACCCCAAAATACATAGGTACTTAAAAATGTTGTATGAAAGTTTGTTCCAAAGAATATGGTGATAATTCAGTAGGTACGATTTAAGACTATCGAGTCTTTTTTCAGTCCAGCACAACTCTACCGATTTTTTAAAGCGAATCCGCGAAATTTAATAGATTCAGTTTTAACTGGAAAAAGCGAAGAAAAGAAGGTTAAATACGCGACCAAATGCTTTCATTGCCCCTATCACTGTCTCGGCTCTAAGATTGTCATAAACACATTCACCCCAACCTGCTCAAGGAGCTGGCCCAAATATACAGTGATAGGGATATTAGTAATTCTACCCCCTTTTTAGTCGTTAGTTACAACTACCTCCCGCCAACCACGCCCAGAGAAGACGCGGCAGCAACCTCGGCTGAGTCCAAACAACAACATACAATATTCAACCAGTCATCCTATCTGGCGGACCTATTTCATGCGTCCCCTGCCGCACCCTATCCACATCCTAACCAAAACAAGTCACAGTCATACGCAAAATACCCATAAGAAAGGAGAAGAAGGACCTCACCAAGGAACATCCACGCCAGTCCCCAGAAACGTAGCCCCGAGGTACTCAGGCAAGCAAGGGCGACCAGACGGGGACTACCCCACTAAATCTATTCTTAGCATGACTACTACCTTTTATGGGAATGAACGTTTCTGGTGCACAGCAACTATGAAAATTTTATTAGTTGCCATTGTTTTACTGTTGTATCTACTTAACTTAAATTTCGAAACGCGCAGTAGCTCAATCACAGATAACTATCGACGTAGTTAAAAACGTGCTAATCACGTGCTAACGCTAACTATTTGAGCGATCACAATGACATACCGTTCAATACCGCGATCGCCGAGCCGAGCATTGACGATCTGAGCCGAGCGGAGCCGATGCGCGTGATATCGCGGCCGTACGTCAAACGTCAAATCATCGCGCCTGTCGGATTTTTATTATGTTGACTGCTTTTCTCAATATTTGGCTTGCCGAAAACCGGCTAAATGCAATACGGCACTCGAGAAAGATGAATGAAGATATATGTGCGAATAAGATATATCTCGGGAAATGGCTCGCGACTAGAAGCGCTCGGTTAATAATCCCGATCGATAACTTTTAACGCGTGTTCCATTGTGATCGCGAAAACGTTAAACATCCATGGGTAAGAAATCGTTATCACGTCGCTTATTACCGAGTCGGTAGTGATCTGTGATCGAGCAACTGAAATGCTGAAAGCCAGTTCTATTCTGCGAGAAAAGTTTTGTGATAATATGTATCCACATAGGAAGTAAGAAGCATACTTAGGCCAAAAGATGAACAAGAAAAAAGTATAGTTTTTGTCAGATTAACAAGCTTAACGCGCGCTATGGCATACACCATGTATTAATGATGCTCTTGTAATATTTGCATGTCAGTTCAATAGACAGGGAGTTTCATAATCAATTATAAACGATTTGGGTTTAATTGTGCAGATTAACTAACCATCAAACCACCTGACCGCGGGGGTTATAATTGTGTGGAGAATTACACCGACATACTGATCCAATTTACATAACACGGCGATAAGAAATCACTGGATATCAGAATAAACACAGTCAGTTATCTATTATCGACTACACAAATTTAGTTCATTATAAAATGCATAGTAGATGCGGTGTGATCCCTACACTCTTTTAGCCGGTTTAGCTAGTTGAAAAAATCGGTAGAGTTGGCTGGACTGAAAAAAGACTCAATAGTCTTTAAAACAGTCTAGGGAAAGGGTGGGGCTTTCATTGTAGATGCGGTGTTAATATTTACAAATAGTAACTTAATGTAAAACAGAAAGACATGCATAATTTTTACCATATCCAAGGGATGAATATCTGGGGATAAATACGTAAAATGATTGGATCCTGAGAAATATCTAAATTTACGATTTTACGGTGAACAAAAAACGGTCTAACAGTGATAATTAATATTTTTATATCTAAGATTTGAAATATTCAATACTTATTTTTTTCCGGGATTATCATTACCACAGTTAAATTCTTTTAAAAGAAGCCATTAAAATCACCAGTCCTCCATTTTTCGTTCTCCCTTAATATTGAATTTTATTGCTTTGTATGCAAATTGAAATCGGGAATAATTGACAATAATATTATCCAAGTATTTAACTTTTATATTCTAACATTATCCCCCGAAGTTAGATTAATGCAACCTACTCCATATAAATATATTTATATTAACTTGTCTATGAGGAATTTGTCTACATTTCATGATTTTATGAAGAGTTGTTTCTTGATTATTTACAACAACTACTCTCATTTAAAAAATGGACGTCGCGTCAGTTGTCTAACATCGCTTTTCATGTATTTTTTAATCTACTTTAAACATTAGACACGGTAATAATAATTATTGTGATGATAAAACAGTTTTCTTGTTCGTGTTTACATTTGATTTATTTTTCTCTTCTACTGTCAATAAAACAATCATTGTAAATTATATAAGTATAGATAAACATGTTTAAATAAAATTAGATTTCTGCAGAATTAAATGCTTGAGGCACTTAAATACTTTAATTATTAAACACCTAAAATTCAAACCTAAACATTTCACCATTACTATCATAATGAATGATAAAAATACCAAAATGAAAGTGCTTAATTTTCGGGCTTGTTAGATATTTTATTACGAAGAACGTATTTTAAATATTCATTTTACTTGACAAAAAATTGACAATATTTTGATGATTTCCGAAATTCCATGTATACATAAATATTTTCAGATTCCTAGTTATTCCAGTTGGATAGGTTATACCAGGCTAGGCTTCCCTTTATCCGCACCTAAAGATGCATAGGTTACTCAAAGGTACACAGAGTGCAGAAAATCTTACAAGATGGAAGATGATTAAGCATACGCTTCGATGCAAGTCCAAAGTATGACATATCTTATTACGAGATATTATTTAGTTAACCACATTTAAATACATATTTGATATTGCCCCCGTGGGGGATTGAACTCGCGACCTCGTGCATCGCAGTCCAATGACGGACAATTTTCACTAGTTGAATGACCAATTAATATATTTCCAATAAAACAAGACAAAAGCTTTTTTTTGATGACGGAGCATAAAAGTGATGAAATATAATATCACTTTCAATTACTTATGTGAAACCTAATTACGTTATTTTAAAATCCAAAAGTGCTACATCACTTCAACCTTTTCAAGTGATAAAATATGATGAATTTGAGATGTTGAAGTTACTTTTAACTTACATAATAAGAATCTAATAATCTTAATTACCTAGAGGTGATGCTGTACACTGTTTAGTAATCATTTTAGCAGCTATTTTGTAGAAAAATATAGTTCAATATTAACAAGAATAATTTGTGTTTGAGTTAATTATACTTTCACAATACACCCTTAAGCAATAAATATAGATGATTGTACAAAATGAAATTTGAATAACAGTAATTTATTTAACAAATCAAGAGAAATATAGAAAAAATCACAATTGGGTTCTTTCCGATTTTCAATTTTTTATTTCAAAAAATTTATTGAAAAAATAACAACATCAAGGGAATTTTTTTTTATTTTTACGATGTCATATGAATTTTCTAGCGCGGTTTGAAATAGCGCTTTTTCAAATCGCTCGCAAAATCCTCCATTTGGCGCGCATGCGGTGTGACGTCACATCAATATGGGCGCTGACTTCGTAATGAATTTCCCGCCTTTTATAATGGACGGGCATGACGTCATTAGCCAATAACGGGCGTTAAAAGTCATTCGTAATTTCGTGTTTTTAAAACATAAATTTACAAATGAAAACAACATTTTTGATCATTGTGTTGTATATCGTTGGAATTGTAAAAATATACTTTAAATATTTATAACGTTTTCAAGGATATTCATGCTATCGGGAACAGCCCTATTGCTATGTCCGTTCATTAAATCACTTCAAAAATAAATAACCGTTCGCTCCAGGATTTGAACCTGGGGCTTTCTGATCACCAGTCAGCTTCTCTATCCACTGAGCTAAACGATCGGATACATATCTCGTATAATTTCCTTTTGAAGATGCCTTTTAAAAAGAAATTGATTGCCACATAATTTATTTCCAACAAAAGACTTTAAAATCGTTCGGAATGCCAGTACGCTGTGCTTCTAGAAATAAAACCAAATAATACAATATAACAGTGGTTCCCAAAGTGCTATAAAAAAAAATAATTAATGGTTTTGTAATACACGAGGATTTGTCCGCCTCGTAGCATAGTGGTAGCGCATTTGGCTACCGTGCACGACGTCGCATGAAATATTTTTTTACAAGTGATTTTCATATTAATATTTCATGTGTGATACCTTGGACTGGCATTGAAGCGTAAGACTGATCATCCTACCTCCATGTAAGAATACACTGCACATCAAGATACACTGCACTGGGTGTATCAATGCAGTGCCCTATGCACCACTGGGTGTGGATAAGGGAAAGTAGCAGTAGTACATACTACTAAAATAAATTGCGTTATTTCTAGCAATTTAATTTAGATTTTTTTTGGTGAAATTTGACTAATTTACGAGTATTGCGAATGATTTATTTTTGCTAACCAGTCATTCGAACTAAAATTGAGTTTTTTCTATGAAAATTGTCATATCAATGGTTGAAAGGAAAAAGTTTCTAAGTGACATAATATTGTGCAAAGAAAAATGATACCAAGGACGTAATAATATTATGTCGCTTGGTAACGTTTTCCTTTGCGAATATATTAAAAACCCTCCAATTTCGTAAAAAAAAGAGGTAAACATGAAATTTTCATAGGGATATACGCGGTATTGTGTGTGGAGATGGTGTATTCGCGGTATTGACACTAACCGAGTGCTAGCAGTCTATTGGTCAATTTTAAATTTAAATTAACCAATCGATGCGGCTTGTTTCGTTCAACGAAAATCACCAAAAATGCGTATTTTGAACTTATATAAACGATATTGCAAACAATTTTTTTTTAAATGTAGAGAAAATACGATTACCACAAAACGTGATAAAAGTGGAGAGTTGCGTGATAGAGGATAGAGGCACAGGTCTACCTAGGGACTACAAGGAGCTATATACCGTATGTGTATGTATAGGTATACAGACCAACGATCAATAATGACCAAGATAGGGTTTAAATACCCAAGATACAAGTTTTTGAAAATATACGACATCCTAGAGATAATTTCGTTACACCACTTATCATCAACATATTTCGACATTTTAAAACTAATATTTCACGGATCCAAGCCGTGATTACTGTGGATGTAGGTCTATACACGCACACTTTGAAACCTGTGACGCAGATGACTTGTGGTGACGTAGTGAGTCACTAGGCAAGTTAGTGTTGACCTTGTCGATGATACAGACAGATACAGTATTGGATTAGGTTGGGAAGCGCTGGAATGTAAAGGAATTATGTAAATGAAGCAGTCTCTCGCACCGGGTGTAATCCTTCAGTCTCCACATCTCCATATCCGGGTCACTAGGTAGACGGGGGACGGGGGACAGTACTATATACATGGAGCTAGGTACTATAATATTATGTATGTAGGTATAAAGCCACTTACAGAGTCACAGTAGGTGACACAGAATCACTCGCAAACACATCATTAGGTATTCACCTAACTGTATTTTGTGTAATCAACCATTTTTAACGCAAATAATTCATATATAGACAATTTCTGGGTTATACCCGTGACCATCATTCATTATTAAGATCTCAACAGGGGCAGAAAACTGTACAGTTTCTTGTTCAAAAAACTGTTCAGTCTGTCAAAAGACACGCTAAATATGTGTATTTTTTAAGCGCTATCCTAAGTTATTATCGTGTGTTGACACTCAGGAAATTGTTCATATAGCTAATAATGAAAATGTATTAATTGTTTTTTACGTTTTTAAAAGCATTCAGTATATCGATATCAACTTAAACGTTTACATAAAAAACATTAGTTATCACGTCAGCTAAACGTCACGTCGACCATTCAATTTTCCATACAGTTTTCGCTTTATACGGGACAGTTTGCAAATTGCTCAAGAAATTTAGTCCACATCCAATTTATTTTTTTTTTATTTTTTTATTTTTATTTATTAATTTAATTTGTACAAAATACTTTGCACTACCAATTAAGTTACAAAACTCATTTTGGGACAGATATTAGAAAAAGAAAGACTAAATATTACAATACTTCAGATTACAGAGTTACCAATGCTAAATCTAAAAATACAATAATCACAAAAGGAACTTTGCACTGTGATAATTTACAAACTGCTAATGAATTACTGCAAGAAGATTTTGGTTCCCACCTGAAATGGTCTCATGATGCGGGATTAATTATTAATGCAAAAAAAACAAATTGATGCACATAAGATCCCCTCATGCTATTAATAATTATTTACCAAAAATCGTTTCCCATAACTTTGAATGCATTCATAAAAATATTCCCAATGCTGAATGTACATGTGATAGCATTGAAGTTGTTAGTAAATTATAAAAATTGATTATTTTTTAAATGGAATCTACAAATAAACAATGTTAGCAAGAAACTTAGAAATTTCTTCAGTAGACTCTACAAAGTTAAGTACCTAATTCCGTTTAACACGTTGAGATTAATTTACCTCTCATTGTTTTAATCTGCAATTAGATACGGGATAACATCCTGGGGTCGCTCATGTAAAACTAATTCGAAATCAGTGCAAAATATTCAAAATTCTGTAATGAAATTAATGACGAACCCCAGATTATTAAAGGAGCGAAAATATCCATTATATTTCAAAACTCTTAATCTATTACCGGTCAAATCAATATTTTGGTACAAAATTATAATGAGGACTCAATATATAAGTCTAAAATAAAACACAAATATGGAACAAGACTGATGTTCCTAAACACAAAATTCAGATTTTTTTGTGGTTGTCCCGTATCAGTGACGAACAATTATGACAACCCTGCGGATAGAAAGATTCAACTTACAATGTGGATCAACGAATCTATTTACCACACATACGTCTTTCAAAAATAAGGGGTTAGCCGAATGGGGCATGTTACACATACATAGTGGTCAATTAATCCAGCCGATGACAGGTCATAAGCCCTGTAAACGCGTTAGAAATCCATATTTGTATCCAGAGCTTCTCTTCCTCTGTTGAGATTTCAAAAACTCTACCTTGTAAATACATTTTCTACCTTATCCACCATTCCCGAGAAAAATGAATTACGGGCAAGCCACAACTTTGGCCATACAAATTCATAATTTTTCCATCCTTAGAATGAGCAAGATAAAAAAGATAAACCCATTACCAACAGTTTTGGAATTTCACTAGGCTCACTAACATAAAACCATAGGATTTTTTAAATGTAAGCGCAAGACTGATCACCTTGCCTTCAAGTAACAATGGTACTTGCTGTACCAACGCAATGTCCTATGTACCATTGGATACGGATAAGGAGTAAGTAATAGTAGTATTTTTTTCAAAGATTAAATTGTACGGAGATAATCGTACCTACTTAACCGCTATAAACAACACCAAAATTAAATTAAATTTTTATATTTTTAATTTATTTCTTGGCTACTCGTATTTTAATATTTTTCCAAATAAAGTAGTGTGCTGAGTATTAAATAAATTTCTTTTTGATGCATGATATTTTTATAAAAAAGAGATTTTCGGCAATTTTTTTTTTTTTTTTAATTTCAATCACAAAATACTTGATGAAGTAGGGCAGTACGAGTAAGTAGTTACTTTAAAAAAAAAATTGTAAACTTTATTTCACTTTTATTAAAGTAAGATGTAATAAAAACACCCTGAATTTTCTGAATTTTAAAAGGTATATTTGGTTAAATCTTAAATCCTATATTAACAAAAATTAAGTTCTCCTTACCCAAAAAAGAATATGCATTTTCGGTTTGTTTTCCTTCTGATTTATCCAAAATGCACTTTTTAGAACGAATAAGTCAAACACCCTTTTTAAAAGTTCAACACAAGAATCATTTTTTCAAACACAGAACTTTTTTGTCCAGAGTCATTATTTGTTAATGTCCTTAAACCCGAAGCGAGCACCTTTCTTTAGCCGAAACAAAAAACAACAGGTGTAAGTATGATTATTGTATTTACTCAGAAAAAACACAATTTATAACGGCTCAAAATGTCGGTCATGCGAGAATTGGCTTTATACGAAATTCCCGCTCGAACATGACAGATTCGTTCTTTTTAATTTGTTTTATGGCGGTTATGTACCATCTCAGATCAGTGTTCCATATTTCGAACGATTGTGTATTTTTTTATCTGCGCTTTCCCCGCTCGTTCGTAATTTGAAATTACAGCCAGTGTTACCAGCTCGCACACTGAAGAAGAACTGACGGAGGTATTCCGATGCATAGAAAACCCGGGCCAAGATGCCTCCCGCCAATAATCTTTTCCACATAACCTAACCTCTCTCTGCATAAAACAATCATCAAATTCAGCCGCCAATGTAAAAAGATCCCGATCATACTCGACAACGTGATATCGAAACTTTATTGAATTATTCCCTTTTGCTATGTATTCATAACTGGTGAGGATGTTTTTAATTGACAGACTTACCATCTCTGAAAGTTGTGGAGCAACCTTCTAGGTTAAAGCTGTTTTTTAAGCTGTCTTTTTTTTTATTTTAATATATTTTTACAGTTTTTAGTTAGTGTTATTTTTTATTTATTGTGATATGTGAGAGGCATCCCACAGATTGCTGACATTAGACGGTATTCTTCGTTAGATTTATGGGTAATAATTATTAATTTCCTAGTATTATGACTGTGCACCTGCAATCCTAACATTACGTATTGATTTTAGTGGGCTGTTAAAAAGCTACTGAAAATGATGTTTTTATTGTTTGGGTATGTGAAAACTTCACTGAATAACATTACAGTATATGAATTAAGAAAGTGGAAAGGCATGTACCATTTTTATGAAAATGATACCAACACCAAAAAACCAAAAACCACATTCGATCTCAACAATTCAAAATTATCTTATTAATACTGTTTTTTTTATACTACTACTACTACTACTTTCCCTTATCCGCACCCAATGGTGCATAGGGCACTACATTGATACAACAAGTGCAGTGTATTATGATCATTTTACTACACGAAGGCAAGATGATCAGTCTTACGCTTCAGTACCAGTCCAAGTTTCTATAATAGTGCTCGGAAAGAGTAAGGTCGGCCACTATAAACGCTTTTATTAATTAGATTGTATGCAACACACGCAATAGCATGCATTTATTGTATTTTATCAATAATTATTATAAACACTGAAAATTTTTGCATAATACACCGTGTCCCACGATGAGACCGCGAAACTCCGGAGGGTGATTGTTCATGGTATTCTGAGAAAAAAATCGTTATAAAGTTTTTTGATCCGGGCATTTTTAATAATTAATTAAAAAAAAGCATTAATAAAAAGCGACTTTGTAATACTGGCTTCTGTTTGAAATGCTAGCGGTGGCGGGGTGGCGGTGGGCGGGGAGGAGTGGGGGTCCGCGCTGGTCACCGAACGCCTTGCCTTGTGCGGACATTCAAAATTCGAATTTCATATCTGAAATTAGTGCAGGTCACGTGGTGTTAGCCAGTTCAAAAATGGACGGTATTACACGCGTGAATTTTTATTCATATTTTAATCATTTTTTTAAGAAATTAGAATTGAGTTTTTTGAAAACTTTATTAAGATTTTTTTCTCAGAATATCATGAATAATCACCCTCTGGAGTTTCGCGGTCTCATCGTGGGAAACGGTGTATATACTTACAAAGTAACTCAAATTTATAAACAACATTTTGAGTGTGCCCAAATACTTGCAGACAAAAACGTGTGAAGCGTCGCGCCATTTCACTGTATATATACAAGCTCTGATAATTGGCAAATATGGATATCAAATACTAGGTGAAATGGGGAATGTTGTAATACATTAAGTGGCCACTTAACACAGCCAATGACAGGTCATAAGACCTGTGTAAACGCCTAGATAATCCACATTCGTTTCCAGAGTTTCTCTGTCTCTGTTGGGATACCAATAATATCTGATATTAGCCCAGCATGGGTATAATACAGTAATTTGTCTACAAGTATTTGTACACATTCAAAATATACAAATTCATTGTTTAAAATGTAGGTAGATAAAGTAAGATTTTATGAAATGAGGAATGAAAAAATTCTAACCCGATTCGATATCTTTGTTGAATTTTGGGTAGATACTTAAAACAAATCATGTACATAATAAAAAGTTCATGTCCCTGATTCGTTGATATTTTGAATGCATTCGTATGTGGCCATGTTTTTATTGTGGTTGTTTAAACCACAAGGAAAGGTAATTAAACCATTTCAAACCCACATAAAAAATGATAAATATGTACCTAAGTAAAACATTGTAATTAATTATATTATACTCATTTAGAAATAAAGGTCAAATCGGTCCCTTACATACTACATTAAATTTATCTTAACAGCTAGACACGCGACACGTGCATGTCGTTTAGTATTTATATATTTAATCTTTTTATTATGTGCCTTTATAATACTGAGCGCATTAACGGGTTTATAGATAAATTATTGTATCCAATTTAAAAATATATATCGGTATAATAATAAAAAAGTAAGACACAGTAGAACTAAGAATAATTATACAGTTGTATGTGTAAATAATAGCAGGCTTGATGTGAAATTGGGGATGTAAGTATTGAAAAATGTTAGTGATTTAGACGGCTTATATAAACAGCTGCGGGTAGATCATTTCAAAGACGAATGGTTGATTATTACTGTGGATTATTTTAGAATAATAATAGCATCGTTATCGTATAAAAATACTTGCTTGCTGAATTCAAATTAGTCAAGTAAATATAAGGTTTTAGATTGCATTAAAGACATTTCAATAAATTGCTTTTTATATAATAGTGTTGCTATTTTACTAAGCATTTTACGTGATTGTATGGGGGTCGGATCTTGATAAACACCTAAATTTTCTATTTTACGCTTAACAAAAAATTGTCTTATGGGGATAATTAATATTTATATCCAAGGACACCTAACAACAAATCGTGGGTATACTGGCAAAAAACGTTAACTCTAATATACCTGTTTTGAGAAATCAAGCATTTAAGCTTTTTTTCCAATTTTTTATTTTATTTTTTATTCTATTGCATTATGAGTTGAAACTTCAATTATTTCTCATTTTTTCAAACATGTAATTAATTTTCATACTTAGAAAACTTTTATTGTTAATAGCAGTATTTCCTTTTTATTTTAGAGAAAGAAAGAAATATGATTTTAGGTTAGGTACTTCAGAAATAAGCGCTTTATAAGTTATCCAAAATTTGTGTTTCTGCCGATTGTAGAGCTTTAAAAACTTAACAATACTGCATCATTAAATCCAAACAGCATATTTTCGAGTTAGCGTTTTTTGCCAGAATACCCACGAAATTATGATACACAGAAAATCCCTAGTTTTAGGTATAAGTGTATTAAACGTGACATACAAGAAGTGCAAAACACTTAAATATTACTAAATGTACCGACTTGATAATCATAGCATAGCCTCTCTTTCTATTCAATACGATTAAATATATCAGAAAAGAGATACATATACGGTTTCTCAAAATTGAAATGTCACATTTAATTTGACGGCATTGCATACAAATTTATATGGACGCTAACGCCGTAAAATTTTACGATATTCAAAAATTTTTTTAAATCATATTTTTCCTTTGTCGTTATGATTCATTTTCTTTGATTAGTTTTAACGTCAAATATCTCAGTTTTACTTTCTTTCCAATTACCTACTTGGTTAATTTAATTTATTTGTCTTACATACCATATTTCGCAATGTTTTCATCCATTCGCGATATGTAAGAAACATAAAGTACTGGTACAATATTCTTTTACATAACTACGGTCACTTTTCAAACAACTTTTCAAGTTATTAATCTGAGAACTTGTTTAGAAACTAAATGATATCTTCTGCAGTAAATATAGTAGATACTTACTTGTTAGTAAACGGCTAATCGTAGTAATTATTGCACTCAGTGCTCCATTTCATAGGAACTTCGTGTCTTTTACGCGAAAAGAAAAATCAGTAATACACGGATAATAGTAATACAGTAATCAAACAATAAAATAATGAATTTTAGTGCAAATAAAAACGCTTCGGAATCTTCTCAATAAATGGCTGACAGATTGAAATTTAAAAAAAAATTAAACGAGGAATGAAAGATACCCAAATACATCTTCCAGAATGTGTCAGACATGGTTATCAGATGATAGGCGGAATGGATAATGTTGCTATATGTAAATGCTATAGTTTATCTGTCCCTATTTAAAATTAATGATTTATATTTTTATTTTTAATTTGGCGTAAACCTTTAGGGCAGCTTGATTGAAATATTGTTACATTTGCGTAAGTTAAGCCTTTATAACTCCTGCATCACACCTGTTCTCCTCTATGGCTGCGAATTATGGCACCTAACCAGGGCCAAAATAGCAGACTTCGGAGTTTTGAGAATAGGTGTCTTAGAGGAGTTTTAGGTGTGCGGTGGTGCTGGTTTGACTTTGTAAGGAACACAGAAGTGAGGCAACGGACACAGCAAATCTTGGAATCTACTGTCATCCGACGAAGGCGTTTCGGCTGGCTAGGCCATATACTACGTATTCCTCCCGAGAGTAACCATGCTTGCCTATTTTACAAGGCATCAGGTTCTTGGCGTCCTGGTCGTCCACTGTTGACAGTTTGTCGGCAGTTTGCGTCAGAGCTGCGGGACGTGGACTTGACTTGGGAGGATGCACGGGAGCTGGCGGCCGATCGCTTGGCCTGGAGGCAGTTTGTGGATTCCATATGCTCCACATAGGGAGCGGATATGGTATGATGATAAAAAAATAATATTGAATAATTTCTGAACAATAAACATATTTTTGGGCATGTACTCTGGATTCCTTGGGAAAAGCCTAACCTGAGCTGTTTCTTTCAAACGCCTCTAAGATCTTGCCGTGCAGGTAAACTACCGATTGCAGTTTTGATATTTCTGTGGAACTGAAGGATGCATTATTGACATGAAAAGAGGCGAAAACGTTGAGAGCATCGTCTACTGAAATCCCTATACTGATGTGCATATAAAAGATGTCCTTAATCTTTGCCGTTAATATTGAATTCGTAAAACTTTAAAACTCTTAGGAAAATCTAATGACGCATATTTAATTATTTTTATAGAACCAGCAATTGTTTTCAGGATATTACTAATAGAAAAGGCCGAATATCGGTTAAAAAGTAAGTTTACAGTAGCAATTTTTTTATTAATATAAAACATACATGTATTATATTACCAAGAGTTATAAAAACTCATTTGGGACCGGTATATATTAAAAAACTCATTTTGGGACCGGTTAATTGATACATTTTAAAATTACATATTAACACAATCACGAGTACGATGCAAAGTTAACACATTAAATTTTAATCCTAACATCATAACTATCATTGAAAAAACATATTTAAATAGAAATCTTTTTGGGGCTCTACTATTGATTAAGAAAATCATATAATTAATTAATCTTGTCATTGCATATAATTCGTTCATTCATTCTTTAAGGGCTTCATTGATTTCATTCATTCATTCAATCATGAATTCATTCATTCATTAATTCATTCATTCATTCATTCATTCATTCATTCATTCATTCATTCATTCATTCATTCATTCATTCATTCATTCATCATCATTCATTTCATTCATTCATTCATTCATTCATTCATTCATTCATCATTCATTCATTTCATTCATTCATTCATTCATTCATTCATTCATTCATTCATTCATTCATTCATTCATTCGTTCGTTCATTCATTCATTTAGTAATTGAAAGTGGTCATATAAAAAGTCGGAATAATCGGCGTATGTGCATGAGAAGATGTAGGAATGTAGAGGAAGCAAAGGAAGTCTGTCAGGAAAGAGTGGTATGGCGTTCTATCCTCTCTGCCTACCCATATGGGGAAATGGTGTGATGGTTAGTTAGTTTGGTTAGTTAACATTCATATACTTAGACCAGAGAAAAGCTAAATGTCAACTAGTTCATTATTCCAACAATTGATTAAGAACTAGATTGGATTGTTGTCTTTGGGTATACCGGATAATTTATTGACCTCTCCAAATTACTTTTTATTGTTCTCTAATTCTATTGAGATGAATGAGGGAGGCGAAGATAATGAAATGATTTATATCTGTAATTATTAGATCGTTTCATTTATTTTTTCTTTCTCTCTCTACGCCATCTATCATTGTAGTACCATGGCGTGTTTTGATGGGAATTTAAGTTGAATTTAACAAGTTATGTGTTACGTTATTATTTTGAATTACGAACGCGTAAGATTTAAATGATTCAACTTTTGTACGTTTTGTAATAGGTTCTAAGCAAAGAAGTTTCTGAGAGAAACCAAAATAAACGTTACAATTTGACATCTCAACAGAGACAAGAAAATTGGAAGGGAATATGGATATCTAGGCGTTTACAAGGCTCATGACCTGTCATTGGCTGGGTTAAGTGGCCACTTGATGTATTACAACATTGCCCATTTCACCTAGTATTTGATATCCATATCTGCCAATATACATAAAAACGGCGCGACGCTTCACATGTGAACACTCTCTGTCATCCATTGAGAAAATTGCTAAGCATTTTAGCAGAAACCTTTATGATTGCAAGTGAGATTCTTACCGAATTATATCACCTACTAGGAAACGCCTGAAGATGAATCTTCAATTTGTTTGGCTTTTAACTTTTACCAGCTAATTTTTATAAAACAACATTTTGAGTGTGTCCAAATTTGTTGGTATTTGGTATTTTGGCCAACAAAAAGTATTTGGACACACTCAAAATGTTGTTACTGCTATTATTTAAGGTATTTTGTTAACGATTGTTTTCGTTCAAATCGTATATCAGGTTTAAAAAAAAACCGTAATATTATAACATTCAACTATTAAACGACGTAGGTATGTAATTAATAAATAATGTTGTGTATTTTTTTATATACTTAAAAAAATTAAGATGCAGTGCCCTATGCACCATTGGGTGCAGAGAAAGGAAAGTGGCTGTAGTAGTAGTAATAAAATATTTTAACGGATATAGGATGATGACGATGATGAAAATAATTCAGTGAAAAAATAACGAAAATGCTGTAATCTCTAAAACGATATTTTTTAGACATATGCAAGTGTAATACTGTAATACCTACCTAGTTTTTTGTATGACTTACTCATTTGAAACAGTACCTATATTGCTTGGAAATAATGATTGAACACCTAATTTTACGAATAATCGACGTGCGTGCATTAGAAGATGTATGAATGTGAAGGAAGCAAGGAAGTGTGCCAGGACAGAGTGGTATGGCGTTATATCCTCTCTGATTCTATCCGCGTGATGGTCAGTCAGTTAGCTAGTTATCTATTCATGTTATAATAATTTAAATCCTCAATAAATTCTTTTTATTTTCAACGTACATAGGTACGTTGTGATAAGGTACGGCAGGGGACGTATGAAATAGTGTCTGCCAGATAGGATGATAGTGTGAGATGCACACATGCGTTCTGTCCCCTCCCCTCTTTTTCCTAATCCCCCCTCCATTTAGACCCTGACCGCGGATGCACGGGTGGATGTCTGGGATGGGGGGCCTGGCGAGGCGGGATACCGGTCTCCACACGGGTGGTTGTAATTACTAATAAATAATGATCGGGGTAGAAACTAACATCCCTACCACTGTTAATTTGGGCCGACTCTGGTTGTTTGAGTTATGAAACAAATGACAATTATAATACATAAGCCGAGACGGTGGTAGGGGTACAATGAAAGCATTTGTTCGCGTACATAATCTTAAATTCATCCGTATTTTTATCACACTAACAATCTTAAAATCGCGGTTTAGCTTGTTGAAAAAATCGGTAGAGTTGGCTGGACTGAAAAAAGACTCAATAGTCTTTAAAAGTCTAGGGAAAGGGTGGGGCGTTCATTGTAAAGGTACGTTGCCTGCACTTACATATTTTTTCAAAGAATAAAATGCATTTATAAGCTATCTGATTACCGAATTAAACTCGGTTAATCTCCATATCTATCTATTCAGAGTAACGTGACGCATTAAGAAAAGCATTTTGAATAAATGTAAAAGCAAATACCTTATCGTGGTGCATAACGCATAACATAATTCTTCTTGTGGCTTACTGGCGGCGGCGGCGTAACGCGTTATGTAAGGAACAATCCCAGGTTCGGGTTTCGCCTCTCACCGCCCGGCGCAGTCTCCCAGAACCCTCTCTCGTGAAGTCATTTCATGGAACGAGACGCCCATTACTAACTGATTTATCGTGATTATATTTTATCATAACATACGGATGTTTTATCATAACGTACAAGGCTGTCATGCGTTAGTATGATGATTCGTACAAATTACACTTCTAGTCTGGTTGACGAAAATATTTATTCTGATTCTGAAGCTGTCAAAATCGTTTTTTGGATCAGGACCACTCCTCCTAAAAATTAGTCCCAGAATTATTTTAGTTCTAGCACAAAATTACTGTATATATTAGGTCCTTACATATAAAATTGGCGTTTTGTATGGGAGGAACATAAAGTTGATTTTTTTAAAATATAATATATTTATTTAATCAAAGTATGCCTTTGAGCCGTTTCTGCAGCACTGGTGCCACGGTGGAACTCGTACTCGTAAATAACGCGATATTTCAAGTTTTCCATTTTGTAAACTGAGTGACGCAAAGAAAAAAAACAATTGAGGGAAAAAAAAATGAATTATAATTTTCGAAACACAAATACTTGAGTAAATAGCTGTATAAATTTGGAATTCCTAACCAAAGAGAATATTTTTGAGATCAAAGTTGCCAGTTCGGCAAAACGCCAATTTCATATGTAAGGACCTGATATATAGTAAATATTTTTTGTACCGCCCGCGCCCTTGTAAAATGAATACCTACATATGTACATATACCTTGGCGCTATTAAAGTTGGTCGATTATTTTTATTATACTATTTTTATTCTCTAGTTAGGAGCAAAAAATAAAGATGCTTCTGTGAGAAATATTGTTTAAAAAAGGGTGCAGAAATCATTTGTATTTTTTTTTTTGCAAACCTTGATTGTTCGCCTCGCACTTGGGCTGCCATACATGAGCTCGCGGGTTCGATTCCCGATGGGGGTCAATATTAAATATTTATTCGAGTGCGATTAAAATATTTCATGTGATACCTTGGACAGGCGCTGAAGCATAAGACTGATCATCTTGCCTTCACGTAACAAATGATCGAGATTATCTGCATTTGGTGTACCAATGCAGTGCCCTATGCACTATTGGGTGCCGACAAGTGAGAGTAGTAGTGATGTGGGATGTGCAAGCCTGTAAAGTTTATAGGAAAAAAGGAATGATCTTTCTAAAACAGAACAGTAAGAACGTCTTTATAATTTTAGTATAAATATTAGTTTTTATTCAGTAGAAACCTTAGCAAAAACTTATTTTGAAAATTTGCACGATTAGACCCCAAAACGGAGAAAGGTTAACATTATTTATTAGTGCCGAAATCTTGAGAAATTCAAGCAACTTTTTTGCTACTTAAAAATCACGTTTCTTAAAGAAAAAACACATCTTGTGGGAAAGTTTGATCTTCTCCATTTTATCACCAAGTGCTTGAAAGTGGGCATGTAAGAAGTCGGAATAATCGACGTGCGTGCATAAGAAGATGTATGAATGTGGAGGAAGCAAGAGAAGTATACCAGGACAGAGTGGTGTGGTGTTCTATCCTCTCTGCCTGCCCCTTTGGGGAAATGGCGTGATGGTTAGTTAGTTATTCTTTTAGGTGCCTATTTAAGGACTTACTTGTGAATTTACATTATTGAAGTATTTACATACTTCTCTATATAATTATTTTTACGGCACAAAGACTTTACGCTTTAATTTCATTCTTACCTCACCCTCCTCTATCGACAATTTTATTCCGAAGAAAGCTTCACTGTCAGAAAATAAAATGGTCTTCAAGATCAGTATAAAAATTACACGCAACTAATCATTTTAGTAGCATATTTTGTATAAGGATTAATGTATGTGGTTATAAATAACAAATCATTTTAAACCAAATTATGTATGTTTATTTCAAGAAACTATTAATAATATGCATTATTCTATTATTTGATGGGAGAAATCGGAATGATAGATTGAATGCATTTATTACTTACGCACTGTTTTTGTTACTTATAGTTTCGTCCAGGGAAGGTTGCATCAAAAGTCCGGATGAATAGGAGGTGAGCTTAAGTCAGGATTTTCAAAAAACCTTTAAGTAACTATTAATTTCTCACTTTAAAAAAAACGCAATATACTGATTTTGTAGTAAATTTAATGTTCAACAATTTTAGTTTTGAGCATTTTTATCGTGCGAGGTACGGTTCACGAGGTGTAAGCCCGTATCCGAGGCAAAAGATGTTGACAGGAGAAAATCATTCAAATATGTGATTTTTCAAATGAGATTATTTCAAAAACTATAAGAGATACAAAAAAAAAAAGTTGCGAATATTATAGAATTTTAAGTTTTCTATTACTTTCTCTTCAGGTTTTTTTGGTTGGGTTAAGCGTTTTCAAGATTTTTTGAAAAAATTAAAAATAGGCCCTTTTATTTCTGTTTTTTTGAAAATCCTGACCCAAGCTCACCTCCTATTCATCCGGACTTTTGATGCAATCTTCCCTAGACATCACTTAACAACATGAAAAAAGAATAATAAACATCCGAATTAGTTAAGGCAAACGCCTTATTCTGGAGTAATTAGACTAGGGTACATGTTAATTGAAGCATATCTTTAATTAATGACTTTTCTATCTGTAGCTCAAGCACAGATAACTATCGACGTAGTTAAAAGCATGCTATTCACGTGCTATTGCTAACGATTTGAGCGATCACAGTGACATTCGTTCGATACCGTGGGTATCGATAGCCGAACATAGCCGATCTGAGCCGAGCGGGGCCGATGCACGCTATAACGCGCCCTTACGTCAAACGTCAAATCAGCGCGCTTGGTCTGATTTTTATTATTTCGACTGCTTTTCTCAATATTTGGCTTGCCGAAAACCAGCTAAATTATAATAAAGATTGAATGAAGATTTGTGCGAATAAGATATATCTCGGGAATAACTTTTAACGCGTGTTCCATTGTGATCGCGAAAACGTTAAACATCCATGGGTAAGAAATCGTTATCACGTCGCCTTATTGACCGGGAGTCGGTACTGATCTGTGATCCGAGCAACTGTTAGCATATCGGGATAAGTTGGGGCCAAAGAAAATTGCTGGAGCAGAAAACTCAAGATGGAAAGAATGGAATGCCATCGTCCACGAAGACTAAAGCTCTTCATCATCTATATGGAAACCTGAAGTAAGTAGGTACCTATCTTCTATTGTAAGATTACTACTAATACTACTACTTTCCCTTATCCGCACCCAATGGCGCGTAGGCACTGCATTGATACACCAAGTGCAGTGTATCTTGATCATTTTATCACATAAAGGTTAGATGATCAGTCTTACGCCTATCGTACCAGTCCAAGGTATCACATATGAAAATCACTATTCGTGGCTATACTTCAAAAATTTTAACCGAATTGAGTGGAAAAATAAGGATGAAAGTAGATTGAATGCAGTTGAAATACGATCTCTCAGGCGAATGTGTGGTAAAACTATGACTTATGTTGAAATTAAAGCAGAATGCAAGGCTGAGATAAGCATTATCAACAAAATTAAGAAAGGTCTTTTACGATGGTTCGGTCATGTAGAGCGAATGGATGACGAAAGACCGGCTAAAAAAATATATGATTCGACGGTGCCTGGACGTAGCAATCGAGGAAGGCCGAGAAAGACATGGCATGATCAAGTAAAACAAGTGCTTGAAAGTGGGCATGTAAGAAAAGTCGGAATAATCGACGTGCGTGCATGAGAAGACGTGTGAAAGTGGAGGAAGCAAGAGAAGTGTGCCAGGACAGAGTGGTGTGGCGTTCTATCCTCTCTGCCTACCCCTACGGAGAAATGGCGTGATGGTTAGTTAGTTATATGACAATTTTACAAAACAATTTTTCAGACGCTCAGACACTTCATGACGCTCATATAAAGTAAAAACTCGTGTTTAGAGAGGGAGTTCGCTGTATATTGTACAATGTACATGTTCTTGTATACCTATAAAAAAATAAATAATAAAGTACAGATTTATAATTAGTACAGTTTTGTAACTATTGATTTTCAATGGAGAATAATATTTGTACACGTGGGAAAATGATAACATAATAATTATGAGTTGGAAGACTACAAAGCTCTTCAATCTAGATTGATATCCATTGAGTATACACCTGATATTATGACATCAATTTAGACATTTCGTCCATTAGAAATAATGCCTTACCAATTTTTGGTTGCCAACAAACTTCCCACAATCTGTATCGGAAACAATCAGCCAATTAATAAAAAGAATTGCAAGATCTTAGATACAATCACTTGTAACTGACAATACATTTTCAACAAGAATACTGTTACAAGATACAAACTTCTAAAAATTCACACAAACGCTATAATTTTCTTACTTTAAACATTTTTAGTGTCTTGTATGATTTATTCTGTCTGCAGATCGCATGTTCACTCGGTTAAAACAAAATGCCGCCTTTATAACTCCTGCATTACACCTGTTCTCCTCTATGGCTGCGAATCGTGGCACCTAACCAGGCCCAAGACAGCAGACTTCTGAGTGCAGAGAATAGGTGTCATAGAAGAATTTTAGATGTGCGGTGTTTTGACTTTGTAAGGAACACAGAGGTGAGGCAACGGATACAGCAACCCTTGGTATCTACTGTCATCCGGCGAAGGCGTTTCGGCTGGCTAGGCCATATACTACGCATGCCCCCGAAGCCCTTACCATGGTTGCCTATTTTACAAGGCGTCAGGTTCTCGGCGTCCTGGTCGTCCACTGTTGACAATTCGCCGGCAGTTTGCGTCAGAGCTGCGGGACGCGGACTTGACTTGGGAGGATGCACTGGCGGCCGATCGCTTGGCCTGGAGGCAGTTTGTGGATTCCATATGCTCCACAAAGGGAGCAGATATGGTATGATGATGATTTATGATTTATTGAATCAAATAAAAAATAGAGGTTTTTTAAAACGTTTGAAAAAATAAATTCAATATATAAAAAAATATATGTTATGATCAGCATTGCTGTTATCATTATATTCCAGCGACAGATAATAACATCACAAAAAGCCCAGGATTGGAAAATATACATTTTGATTGTTCGTTGCCTGAGTGCTTAATTTTTCTATCGACCAGTAACAACATTTTACAGGAGAAGGTTTTTATTGAATATCTTCCTTAAAAATATTTTACATATATTTTTAATATTTCAAGGTCTTCATTTAGAGTCATGATTGAGCCGATGAATTAAAAATTTTTTCAAAAAACACATTTAATACACGTTATTTTCAACTTTATAAATGGAGATAGAGAAAAAGATGCACCGTGAAAATTATGACAATGGAGATAGAGTAGTAGTAAGTGGAGATTGAGTAAGTTGCCACCGCGCGTTTTTAGTGCTAGTTTTCTCTAAGAGCCATATTGATCCATATACAGGGTGCTGTAATGTTACCCATAACTTAACAATAAATTTTCGATATGGGAAACAGCCCATACACTGACCTAGTTCGTGCCTAATTTTGGTGGTAAAATTTATTCCAAAATAAGCAGATTTCTCGAAAAAAAAAAAAAAATATCTCGATTGTACATTTTCATGCCATAATGTTACTTTATTTTCTTTGAAATAAAAATTTTATAACCTTTACATGTATTAAGTGTAATTATGTGCAACAATTTTTTTATTTTTTGACTTACAATCTACAAAGTTAGAATAAACACAAAAATAATATGGTAGTTTCTCCTCGATTAGTTTTGTATTTTGATAAACGCAACCCTCAGTATTGGACAAGAGCTCGGGAGATAGAGAACTTAAGCACTGAATTTAGAATAAGTGTCGTTAGCGTATAATATTTTCGGAGATGGTTTAAAACAATTTTTTATTTATTAATGCAATAAAAAAAGTTTTTTTCATAAAAGTTAACGCATCATTCGACGCGGAATTTAAACCTTAACAATACTGCATTTAAAACCTCATTTCACTAAAAATGGCGATAGAGTGGTCGATAAGAAAGTACTCAGGCAACGTGTTGTATTTTAACTAGAATCCATATCTGGAACCTCCATATTGTGAGTCCAGCGTCCTTAATCATTAAACCACAGAGGACGTTTAGCATGCGGTAAGATATCTTGTCATATCATATATTAATTATGTTACATATATTTTAATTAACCTATACAATATTATTTGTCATGGGAAGTTGCAATTATGATTTGTTTTTGACGTTTTTTTCAAGGTACCATTTCTACCAAAGTAAAGTGATTTTATTTTGTTGCGAGTAGTAATCAAACCCAGCGTATTAATTACATATCAACCTAAATCCACTAACATGATGATCAGATCGTGTTCCATGACATTTTTTGGCGGCAATATTTATCATCATGGCTGAAGATTCAGATTATACTTGAACATTCTATCATTAACTGCTAGTTAGCTCTCTTTTGAATATTATATGGATAAATTATCTCGTGTCTAGATGTAATTTGTCCATTCCGAACCTTGTTTATCTGTCTAAAAAAATGACATTATGATACAATACACATGTAAATACTTAAATTTTTAAAAAAAATAGACACATACTTGCTAAAAATTAGTCAAACTATCGTGTATATTGGTATACTTGATCGACTAACATGTTTCACACGAATAGCATAATGACAATGAGTGTGAACAGTGTTAAAAGGAAGTTCTTAAAATAATTCATTATTATTTAATAAGAAAACTTTGGTAATAAAATAAGTAACGGCCTATAAAAAAATGTATTAGTATATTGTGTTAAACGTTATAGCTTGAGAATATTTATGTATATTTGAGAAAATTATGAACATCTTACGTCCGTTAGTTACGAAAAGATAAACGTAGACCTGGGATAAGTTATATCAGCGAATTTTCTATCACCTTAGGTTTCAAAAAATAGGGATTCAGGAAAATAACCCGAAGTATTTATAGAGGTGAAAAGTTTGTTCAGTAGTAGAGGTATAAATTAAGAAACATCACATAGTCATGGAACGAAATAAACGTTCTTTTCTTTCCCCAAATTTTGCTCCTTTGGGGGGGAATAGGGGACATCACTAGACCCCTCCGGAGCCCCCTAGGGGGCCCGAAATATTTTTTTTTACATATATTTTTAATATCAGAAATATTTTTTGCGCAATATATACCCCTTTTCCCCACAAAGGGCCCCGGGGAAACTCCAGGGGGTATTTCAGATTTTCAGAGAAAAAAATCTTAATAAATTTTTTTCAAAAAACTAAATTCTAATTTTTTAAAAAATAAATTAAAAATTTATGAAAAAAAAATTCACGCGGGAAAACCCCCGTCCCATTTTTGAAAGGCTAACCCCAACGTGCCTGCCCCAAATTTCAGATATAAAATTCGAATTTTAAAAGCCGCACAAGGCAAGGCTTTTTCGGTGACCAGAGGGGAACCCCCACCCCCCCCGCCCCCCCGGGCCACCCCGTATGTATATTTTTATGCGTGATTTTAATTTAAATAATCTTTTTTCCACTTTTTCCTCAGTAAAATAGGTTACATAAATCGCTGCCTTAGTCTTGGTATGTTCAATGAACCATTTCATTAATTTTGTCAGGGAACGTATTATTGTATGGTTTTTACAGGGTGGATCCGAAAACGATTCGGCATTTCATTAATATGATTCACATACATTATGGTCCCATAATTTATACGAAACGAAATTACCTTATGTCTGAATCATTAAGGACTATATGAAAACAAAAATAAGCGTCCTCCGTCCCGGATTTAAACCGCAATTTTGCCGTTTGTCATCGGGTTGCCAAAATAGGGCAGTAGATGTATGTAATTTATCATTAGAAAATACAACAAAATAAATAAAAAGTTCCAACAAATATACATGTGGAGGAATAGAGAGTCTCGAAAACCGTGCAATATGTGTGTAATCGCGGGGATAATGGTATTCGTGGATGAATATATTACACAGCATGTCTAGGGCAGTAGCATGTTGCAGTGCCCTTCTATGCACCAGTGGAGAAAAAGAAAAGTAGTAGGCTGGATTATACGTTGGTAGGTTCGATTCCCGCTAGCAGTGCATGCACGAAATATTAATGCTACATACTTTATTTGAAAATCCATGACCTACTTCGAGGCCTTGCCATTTAAGGCACCCCTCAACAGGCAAGATAGCGTACTAATTACAGTGCGGAAACAACCGAACACAAATACCCACGGAAGAGAAATAATCACGTTTGATTTTCGTGTTCCTCACCGGGAGGAATCGAACTGCTGAAAAACCTCGCTCGTGGTCAAGGTCTAGCCATTACACTAGTCCCTTGGTTATAGAGTTATATGGGGGGGGATTATATTTCAGTGTGCAAAGCTTGGACTGCCCTGTGTATTGGCAGCGTAAGATGATGAGGTCTCTATCTTCATACCTAATCCGTGTAAAATGACCTCAAGCAGCTGACTGCACTTGGCACGTGTGGGACGAACGGGTTCCCACATGCAGTGCCAATGCACTATCATTAGGGACGGGTAGGGCGTCCAGTCAATATTCCAACCGATTATCGCTTTTACGGACAGTTATATAAACTTCAAAATAACTGACATGTAATTGCCCGAATAAAGTGAGCTGTTGATATAATGGTATCTGGGAATAAATGCGCCATGAGTGGGATACTAGAGAAATATTACCTAGTTTATCGGGGAAGAATTCCACAGCATCGCAAAATTCATTGTTGTAACAGTTTGCATTGCAAAATTAACGTAGTAGATAAGGGAACAGTTTCACGAAAGAAAATTGAGGCCTGGAAATGTTTAAAACAGTGTGTGCAAAAACGTATTTTTTTAAAATTTATATGTACAAGCTAGTCAATTTTCGTTGTGGAAAATCAACGTATATATCGGAAAAGTTTAAGCGATTAATCTATGCGATATTACATACATATTGTAGCACGTGCATTCTCGCAATTTGTCTCAAGATTTCATATCCAGCAACCTCTAGTATATCACAAGGGTAACCCGATAAATTCGTTGATTATGATAGACATCATTTGTAGTACTGGTCCACATCTGAGCTTGACTGGATGTGAAATCTTTTTACCCGGAAGAATTTTAATCGGGAAACTATATACGTAGTTGTTTCTTAGTACTTTAGCACAAACAGCATCTAATTACCCCTCGGAGGGTATTTCTTAGTATGAAAGAACGTTCTTTCTTCATTCATTCGTTCCACATGACCGAACCATCGTAAAAGACCTTGCATTCTGCTCTAATTTCGGCATTATATCATGGTTTTCTACACATTCGCCGGAGAGACCACATTAAATTAACGTAAATTCATGTTCGAGCGTACCAAATA
Source organism: Micrasema minimum (assembly GCA_022494985.1). Taxonomy (NCBI): domain Eukaryota; kingdom Metazoa; phylum Arthropoda; class Insecta; order Trichoptera; family Brachycentridae; genus Micrasema; species Micrasema minimum. Next base: position 36,121 of record JAGVSP010000471.1, on the reverse strand, counting down.
CTTTATTGTAAATTTTCTCAAAGCATCAAAGCTGTTAAATGCTACAACTTGATTATTTTTTGGTAGTTAAATGAAATTTTATTAAAATAACTCCCTCTTTTGAAAGGATTTCGATAAAAAATCAAATTTCGCCATTTACATTCTTTCATAACTTGGCTTAATCATACCAGGATTTTAGTAGGCGTACCGGATTTTCATTTATAATAACACAATAGCGCCAGTTCACTTTCATTATTGCTCAACAACGCTAAAAAATATCTTAAAACTTAATTACCGCTTATTTTATCTCTAATTGAAAAATTGCATGAATCGAGGAATTTGTAAAGTTAATTTGTATAGACTAGTACCTACCTACTTATTGAGAAAGGAAAAATTTGCGTCATCAATGGAATAATAATTATTCTAAGTGTTTTTACGTTTTTGTGAGAAGCAAATGGTTTACCTCATATCATTTTTTTTGTAAAAGAGTTCCACTTTGCAATTTCGCATTTTCAATTTTACTGTCTTTAGACAGTGTATAAAGCCAGGTATATGAAGAATAATAATTTTTTTGTCGAAATGTCGAAATTAGAGCAGAGTGCAAGGCTGAGATAGGCATTATCGACAAAATTAAGAAAGGGCTTTTACGATGATTTGGTCATGTGGAGCGAATGAGTGATGAAGGAACGGCTAAAAGAAGTTTAAATGCAAGTGTGCCTGGATGTAAAAGCCGCGGAAGGCCGAGAAAGACATGGGTTGACCAAGTACGTCAAGTACTTGAAAGTGGTCATGTGAAAAGCCGGAAAAGTCGGCGTATGTGCATGAGAAGATGCATGAATGTAGAGGAAGCAAAGGAAGTCTATCAGGACAGAGTGGTATGGCGTTCTATCCTCTCTGCTTACCCCTACGGAGAAATGGCGTGATAGTTAGTTAGTTAGTTAGATTTTTTTTAAATTGTTTTAATATATTTAGTATAAACCTAAAGTAAACTCGGTAGTAGAAACGCACCGAAAAATGAGTGACAACTTGTTTGGCGCGATCTAGCTTTAAGTTTATCATGTAATACTAGTACAATTTTTTATTTTTTTAAATAAAAAAAGGAGTTTTCCAATAGTAATACTTGTAATACTGGGAATTTTGTAATACTGGGAATGTTGTAATACATCAAGTGGCCACTTAAGCCAGCCAATGACATAAGCCAATAAGCCCTGTAAACGCCTAGATATCTATATTCCCTTCCAAACTTCTCGACTCTGTTGAGATGTCAAATTGTAGTAATACTTAGTTTTATAACTGAAAATACTGCCATATACCTACATGTAGTAAGGTACGTTGGTGATCGCAAAGCAAAAATCTCTAAAACAGAAGGGAACAACATCGCAAACACCCGGGCTTGAAAAAAAAATTCTTACTGATGACCGGGTTCAGCAACCACATTACTAGATTATTCCATTCCCCTTAATATTTTATTATATGCCATCAACAAAATATATAGAAAAATTAATAGTATAAATCTCGCCAATTTCCCAAACAGCCCGAGGACTCTAGTTAAATAATCAAACAAGTGTTCAAGTAACAGCTATGATACCAGTTGTTGCTTGAGATAATATAATAATTACATTGTTTATATCGAATCAGCGAGGGTATAAGGAGAGAGAGAGGTATCACTCGCTCTAATAGCAATCATTAAGCTAGTCATATTACTCATCCGTCAGAAAGTCTCGCCTCTCTTGTTCTATGACAAATTGCCTCATTTGTTTGTACACGTAACATAATAGCAATACATACCAGTCAATATAAATATGATTGTATGCAGTTGGCTGCATTCATTGCACTTCGGGAGATAATGTTAGAATATAAAAGTTAAATACATTATTGATTATATGTATATATCTTAGATTATAAACTAATGCATTTTATCAAACATTTGGCCCTCAGACATGTATTTATTGTAAACGAGGCGTTCTGCTGGTTGAGTGAAGTAAATACAATAATTTATTATCTATCAGGTCCACCGCTCACTTTGATGATGCGGTATGCATGTGAGGTGTCTTGAGCCTTGCATCAAGTGAGGTGCATTGAGCCTTGATAACGATGCAGTGGTAAGAGGATTTCTCTCTCAAATACATAATCGGTGCAGGGGCGGACCCAGTCAACAAAAACACTAAAACTTTTGCCTTGCTGTTTCATAATATTGCTATGTTTTATACTTACTTCAGATGGCCGCATAGCTCATGTAGAGATTTAGCCTCCTTGATGATGACATTCCACTGTTTCTGTTATCTGACCAGTTCTGGCAGATCTACTGGAAGCAGTAATATTACCGCCGCGCCGGTGGGGCCCCGACCAGAGAAGACACCGGGCCCCGCGCCCCGTGTAGAAAGTTGTTACAAGTTGGGTACGGGCCTGGTGGCCAGGGCAGACCTACTGGAAGCAGTAATATTACCACCGGTGGGGCCCCCGACCAGAGAAGACACCGGCCCCCGCGCCCAAGATGGGTACGGGCCTGTAGAAAGTTGATACAAGATGGGTACGGGCCTGGTGGCCAGGGCAGACCTACTGGAAGCAGTAATATTACCGCCGGTGGGGCCCCGACCAGAGAAGACACCGGGCCCCGCGCCCCGTGTAGAAAGTTGTTACAAGATGGGTACGGGCCTGGTGGCCAGGGCACTGGAACCTAATATTACTGGGGCCCCGACCAGAGAAGACACCGGGCCCCGCGCCCCGTAAAAGTTGTTACAAGTTGGGTACGGGCCGGTGGGCCAGGGCAGACCTACTGGAAGCAGACCAGACCAGAGAAGACACCGGGCCCCGCGCCCCGTGTAGAAAGTTGTTACAAGATGGGTACGGGCCTGGTGGCCAGGGCAGACCTACTGGAAGCAGTAATATTACCGCCGGTGGGGCCCCGACCAGAGAAGACACCGGGCCCCGCGCCCCGTGTAGAAAGTTGTTACAAGATGGGTACGGGCCTGGTGGCCAGGGCAGACCTACTGGAAAGCAGTAATATTACCACCGGTGGGGCCCGACCAGAGAAGACACCGGGCCCCGCGCGCCCCGTGTAGAAAGTTGATACAAGATGGGTACGGGCCTGGTGGCCAAGATGGAAGCAGTACGGGCCTGAAGTGGGGCCCGCGCCCCGTGTAGAAAGCAAGACGGGCCTGGTGGCCAGGGCTACTGGAAGCAGTAATATTACCACCGGTGGGGCCCCGACCAGAGAAGACACCGGGCCCGCGCCCCGTGTAGAAAGTTGATACAAGATGGGTACGGGCCTGGTGGCCAGGGCAGACCTACTGGAAGCAGTAATATTACCGCCGGTGGGGCCCCGACCAGAGAAGACACCGGGCCCCGCGCCCCGTGTAGAAAGTTGTTACAAGATGGGTACGGGCCTGGTGGCCAGTGGGCCAGGGCAGACCTACTGGAAAGCAGTAATATTACCGCCGGTGGGGGCCCCGACCAGAGAAGACACCGGGCCCCGCGCCCCGTGTAGAAAGTTGTTACAAGTTGGTACGGGCCTGGTGGCCAGGGCAGACCTGGAAGCAGTAATATTACCACCGGGGGCCACCAGAGAAGACACCGGGCCCCGCGCCCCGTGTAGAAAGTTGATACAAGACCCTGGTGGCCAGGGCTACTGGAAGCAGTAATATTACCACCGGTGGGGCCCCGACCAGAGAAGACACCGGGCCCCGCGCCCCGTGTAGAAAGTTGATACAAGATGGGTACGGGCCTGGTGGCCAGGGCAGACCTACTGGAAGCAGTAATATTACCACCGGTGGGGCCCCGACCCAGAGAAGACACCGGGCCCCGCCCCGTGTAGAAAGTTGTTACAAGATGGGTACGGGCCTGGTGGCCAGGGCAGACCTACTGGAAGCAGTAATATTACCGCCGGTGGGGCCCCCAGGACCAGAGAAGACACCGGGGGCCCCGCGCCCCGTGTAGAAAGTTGTTACAAGATGGGTACGGGCCTGGTGGCCAGGGCAGACCTACTGGAAGCAGTAATATTACCCACCGGTGGGGCCCCGACCAGAGAAGACACCGGGCCCCGCGCCCCGTGTAGAAAGTTGTTTCGCCTGGGGCGCCAACTTAGAATAGAGAACTTGAAAACGGGTATACCTACCCATTACTGTACAGCTAAACGAAGATATTTAACAGTTTAATTAACAAATATAAAGAAAAATATTTTTTGAATTTGTTTTAGATCACCTTATCAATAACAATGAAGTATTATACATGTCTTAGGATAAAAATAATACCCTTTAAAACCTTTTTTTTTCATATGAGGAAAAAACTTTTTACTGCCTCTTATTGGTGCTTGTATTTCTTTTTAATAATTAAGAATTTTAATAATACGTTTTTTGTAAAATTTATCATACTAAAGACATAAAAAGTGAGATTAATAAGTGAATTACGATTTACTATTCTTTATTTTCATTTTACCTGCTTTTACTCTACACCTAATTACTACTTCTCCTCAAACCTTTAAAACACCCTTCATTCATCCTCTTCCCTATCCCTTTCCTTCCTTCCTCTTTTCCATTTCCCCAGTCATATTTTAGTAAGTATATTGATCTTGTAAATAATGCAATGTAATTTTAAAGCTTTTTCTTTCCACCAATACTCGGTACGATAAAAATTATCACTTAATAACTAAGGGTTGGTTAGAAGATATTGCTTAAAAGCAATAAGCCTGCCCTTGTACTCTTGCTATGTAATTATTATTTAAATCAATAATATTTATATTAACAACAGCAAATGTAATTTTAAAGCTTTTTCTTTCCACCAAAACTCGGTACAATAAAAATTATCACTTAATAACTAAGGGTTGGTTAGAAGATATTGCTTAAAAGCAATAAGCCTGCCCTTGTACTCTTGCTATGTAATTATTAATTAAATCAATAATATTTATATTAACAACAGCAAAAAAAATTATCTTTAATTAGTTCGTTATATCTAGGTTCAACTGTAGCCATATACTGACCGTAAGGCCACCTACAAATGGAAAGGAATCCACTAGTACTAATCCGAGCAAATTACTTGTTACTATTTATTTACCAAAAGCTTAATAGCTTCATTACCGACAGATCTTCTAGTACCTTCTTTACCGACAAATCTATTAGTACCTGACTTACTGTCCTAACGAAGACACAATACGTCATAATATATGGCTAATACGTCATTTACAAAGAGAAAAATGTTTGGTTTACTACTACTTTTCATCATCTGGCCATTAAATTGGTACACCAATCGCAGTGTATCTTGATCATTTATTACATGAAGGTAAGGTGTTCAGTCTTGCGCTTCAGTGCCGGTCCAAAGTATCACATTTGACCCCGTTGGAAATCGAACACGCGACCTCATCATGCATGGAAGCACGACACGCGATTAATGATTGAATACATACTTAAAATGATGTAGGTATATTGGGTAAAATCACCTATTTTCTGTAGTCTGAAAACCTGATTTCTCGTTTCATAAAACGCTGGTAAAGTAATCTACCTGTTACTGGCTACTGGCACTTTTTGAGCGGTAACGTTTCCTAACGATCCGTTTTTCGTTGAAATTTTGAAACGTCAAATATTTAGCGGCCATTTTGGATGGTTCCAACAAGACTTTATTTGAAATTGTGAAATACAGTGATATAAATGATGATATTATGTCTTATTTTTAATTTAAAGGTAATTAAAAGGTAGTCAAAACTCCAGATTACAGTTTTTTTACGGATAAATTGTAGTTTATTTGACAGATCAGATTGGCGAATATCATTACAAATTACTAACTAACTAACTAACCATCACGCCATTTCTCCGCAGGGGTAGGCAGATAGGATAGAACGCCATACCACTCTGTCCTGACATACTTCCTTTGCTTCATCTACATTCATACATCTTCTCATGCACATACGCCGATTATTCCGACTTTTCACATGTCCACTTTCAAGTACTTATCGGCATGTCATGTCTTTTTCGGCCTTCCTCGGCTTCCACATCCAGGCACACTTGCATTTAAACTTCTTTTAGCCGTTCTTTCATAACTCATTCGCTCCACATGACCAAACCATCGTAAAAGCCCTTTCTTAATTTTGTCGATAGTGCTTATCTCAGCCTTGCACTCTGCTCTAATTTCGACATTTGTACACCTATCGCACATAGTCTTACCGCACATTCGCCTGAGAGATCGCATTTCAACAGCATTTAGTCTACTTAAATTACAAATACAAATTACAAATAAAACATTAAAATGTAGGCGTGGCTTATGAATAACGGTTTGTTATTTAAGATGTTTAAAAAACACAAATTGGTATATTAATGGTATAAACAGATATAGTTCCTAGCATTTTTAGACATTTTGATTGTTTATAAAACGGCCCCTAAAAATAATATTATTTATGTATATTCTTATATTCATTCAGTTGGTATTTCTTACCTTTGACGCTGTTGGAAATAACAACAATACAGGATTCCTTTTAAAATAATAATTTAGAAGTTAAATATCATTATTATTAGTTATATTTCCTTTTAAGGGGCTACTAGGTCCACCCTTTGTTAATTGTAAAATGTAGTAAGCGCCCGCGGATGAGCGCTCGTTAAAACACGACCAAAATCCGATCGAACGTCGCGCCGTTTGGTTTTATTATTATTTGCATCGCGTAGGTATACAAAAAATACACGATAATCTTTAAAATGTAGTAAGCGCCCGGATGAGCGCTCGTTAAAACACGGAATTTAATATAATCAAAAATCTATTAATGTTTTACAAATTTTAATCAGATAATGCACTAGATATATACGTATTCTTTAATACATTTTTTTTTTAAATCTTATATGTACCGTTTTTGTGTTATCCATCAAATGTCATTAAAAACAGGGGGTTTCTTTAAATTAATTGTGATTCAACGAAATATTTAAATAAAAATTTAGTCCGATGATTCACTAGAAAAAGAATTAATAATTACGTCATATTTTTTTCATTTTTATTTAATGAACCATGAAGTACAAGGGAATTTTGCCCTGACGTACATGAATGTATGGGGGACCCCGTAAGGGTCCTTAATCGCCCGCAATAATGAATATTCCCACAGTCTTGCAGTGATCCACGAACTATCCGATGCAGATATCCTGGTCAGCGCTTGATATACCGGCGGTCACACGTTACAGCGCGGCCAACCAGATTACATATGGGACAAGACTTTGTCAACTTTCTATAAATCATTACCAGTTAATGAGCATTCCATTCAAATCTAATTTCCTATGAACAGCGGATATACAGAGACCGGAGAGCTGGTTTCTTCTAGTGAAATTAGTGTGAAGTTCATTCTGCCGTCTCTAGCGCAGTCTGCCGACCTGGAACGTGTTTAAGTCGATACCCTTGTATAGAAATTGTATAGCAATTTTGGAGGAGATTATACTATAACAATAATAAGGAGGTAGATATACAATTAGGTGTCCCCTTACAGTAATGACGCGCAGGCTATCGAGGGGCCCTAACGGTCAAAAAACCATTCTATGATTGTCAAACACGAAGTTGGCTATAGTTTGCAGCAAAACAAATGCCAATGTTTTACAATGCCTAATGCGGCCTTGGCATATCGACAGTAATCAACTGTCACTATCAACAGTAAACATACTTTTAATTTACAAATTGATCACCTAAATTAAGAAAAACTGGTAAATAAAGTAAATATGTTGATAAAAGGAAAGTTTTTTTACAAATAATACCCATGTTAGGACAATATATGCCAAAATCAATGTAAATCAAAATAATTATTTTTCGAAATCAACTACCTGTGAAATGTGACTCCTTTAACACCTTTGACACTCCTGCTACAACCAAGCATACTACAATTCACCATTGCCGTTTTTGATGATTAAAATCAGGAAGTATCCACGTTATTTACTTAGCAAAGCGACGAAAGTGACCGTTACGCGTCTGTTGTCAAACAAATAATAATGGCCGCCAGCAGAGTGAAGTTGTCGCTAACCAAAAATTTGCAACGCTTCCGCTCTATGGGAAACGGCGAAAGGGCATAGTAATTGTAAAAAAGATAGAGGGAATGCGTTTTCAAAATCGAAAAAAAAATGTTTTGGTCATATAAGGGACACCCTAATATACATATTACATTATACTCGCAATCCGCCTAGGAATTGCTGGAGCAACCTTTAACCACGATGCGCGCTGTCTGGAATTCCAGTTTATATTCGGTCAAAATAAAATGCAGACTCTTTAATTCCTGCATTGTGCCGGTGCTCCTTTATGGATGTGAATCCTGGCACCTCACAAAAGCTCCGAATGCTCGCTTGCTGTTTAATTTTAGGTGGACATATAGATGATACTTTATGGATGATACTTTACCTGGAGAAATGAGAAGCTCTTTCTTAAATGCAATAAATAATATTTAAAATATTATTGATATCTCAACAGAGACAGAGAAGCTCTGAAAACGAATGTGGGTTATCTAGGCGTTTTACAGGGCTTATGACCTGTCATTGGCTGGGTTAAGTGGCCACTTGACGTAATTACACAACATTTCCTATTCCGCCTGTCATCTGACATCTGACAACCATGTATGACAAATTTTTGAAACTTGGGATATATCTTAGGTGTAAAGAACTATCCGCTTGCGAGTTTGTTATTTCGACAGATTTTCGATATTACTGACATCTATTGAGAATAAGTTAAAGTATTTTTTTGGGCGATCTACATTATTTAATAATCCAGTTATTTGTCTACAAGTATTTGTATTCATTCAAAATGTTGTTCAAAAATATTAAAAATGTTTAAGTGAAACATTTTGTTTTTAACTACTTTTTTATGAATCAAACTCCCGATCAATTTCTAGGACACACGTGTCTCTTTTTCAAGGGTACAATAGTGTAAATTAAATTAAATCATGAAGTTGTTTCAGTGCTTATGGTCAGGTCTATAGGGTCTATTGTTTGTTTAGGGTTGAGAGATGAATGGATGGATCCGATGGATCGCAATTATATTTCTCTTGAAAATAGTTTGAAGTAAATACCTACCAAGGTGTAACTTAACAACTAGCCGTGCAGCTGTCAAAATTTTCAAAACATTTTATCTCAGGTTTGTAGAGTAAAGCGTAAAAGCGGGCTAAGCTGTGATTGGTTGATACGCGATTGGGTTACGCTCTTCATTATGTATTGTCAAATTTCGCTTTTAAAAATCTATTTGATTAAATTATTTTTATTTAACCTAACTATCATTAACCTACTGTATAAATTTCATAACCTATTATAAAGAATATTGCTTTTAAATATCCATTTGATTTATATTATTTTATTAAACCCAACCTATCTTAACCTACTGTATAAATTTCTATCTTCGACTCTTTTTCTACATCTTGTCATATCTATGGATTTGGCAATAGACTAGTCCTCATAAAAAGCACGGCAAGTTGTTAAGTTACACCCCTACCAATGTGCGATCATTTTTTCGAAGCTTTTTTGCTGACAACAAATCATTTTTATATCATTTTAAAACACCAAAATGTCTATTGCTGGCCTCAGTTGGAGCCTTTTATATATTGTTATATTAATCATCGGATTCTTCTTTCAAATTATTGTAAAATTAGTAACGTAATCATATTTAATAAGATTAACAAGTGTAAAGATCTTCACCTTTACTGAAAATGTTTAATTATGCATACAAAATTTAATTATAACCATAAAATGTAGATTTACACAGCAAATGATAGTTTCATTGATAGGCTCTATGATTAGATATGATCAAAATGATTGCGTACTATTTTTCACACATCAATTTAGTTCTAAATTAGAATACGTTGGTATATACCCATCGTAAGGTATTATTTTCATATAATTAAAGCCCATCAGTTTATTTTATTGCAAATTAGAGAGGGTATTATACTGATCTCAGCTCTAATTAAAATGATTGATTGCATTCCTTTTTGAGAATATTTCACCATCAATTCTGCTCGAGACCTAGGGTAATGTACGGATAGCCCCACATTTCTTTAAATTAATTTAAAATGTGATCAAAATTAAAAAAAATGAATCCAGACAACTCTTCGCGTTGTATACAAGGTACTGTATGTAAGTGAAATGCATTGAAATAAACTGCATCAAAGTACAGGATGCATTTTACGCAATTATTAATTTTGGCCATCTATCCTCCTGGGTATGGTTAGACGCCTCTGTAGTGCCTTATGCACCATTGAGTGCAGCTGAGGGAAAGTAGTAGTAGTAATAAGCTAAATTGCGTATTGATATTTTTCAAACTTGCTTTTACTTTTCTTGATTCAATCGAAATCACAATAGGTACCTACCTCATTTCATCGAGTTCTATTCTTAATTTCAAATTCAAATCACTTTACCTTCCAATTTTAATTACAGTTCATCTTTAGAGCGGGAAAATATTCTCAACTGTCAAATAATAACGACCAATGGCAGCGCGTCTCCTAGACCACGTTCTCTATTCAAATCTCATCCATTCTCCAATGTTGCCACAATATTACAGAATTCATTGCAAGTTAAGTACCTACTGTTAATACGCAATAAGAATTTTGCTTTCAACATTTAATTAAAGATATTACATTAATTAATATTGCATAGCACGCTGTTAATAAATTCAAATTTTCTCACGACATGAATTAGAAATATTTAAATGAAATTTTTAAGGCAGTGATACTAAATAAAGTACTATGCACCGATTCATCAGGTTCTCGGCGTCCTGGACGTCTACTGTTGACAATTTACCGGCAGTTTGCGTTAGAGCTGCGGGACGTGAACTAGACTTGGGAGGATGCATGGGAGCTGGCGGCCGATCGCTTAGCCTGGAGGCAGTTTGTAGAATCCTTTTTCTAGTATTTCGAAATAGGAAGAAAAAAAAAAATATTCAGCGATAAATCGTGTTTTCAAATAACATACATGTTTTGAAATTAATATAAAAAAGCTTTTTACAATATTTATTACATTACTATTTAAAAAGCAGTGCCTTCTCTTCTCACTTATATAACAGTTTAACAGTTTACGCAATGTTTAGACTATAAACGCTTTGAGCAGTAAAAAATACAGTACAAAGGATTTACAGCCGTAAAAGATTTAATAATATGTGTTTTAATGGTCATTAAGCTCGAAGTTAATAAGGCCACAAATTGCACACTGCACAAAAACTACTGTTTTTCCTAAACGAAAAATGAAAAAAATGTGTGATTTTGTAACTTGTAATGGCGTCCTAAATTCTGTTTACTTCCATCCATCAAAAAACTATAATGTTGATTACCAAATACTGCTTTTTTCCAAGAATGAAAGATGTGAAGCTATTATCTTAAAATATATTAAAGATATATTTAGTAGATATTATTGATATCCCAACAGCGACAGAGAAACTCTGGAAACGAATGTGGATTATCTTGGCGTTTACAGGGCTTTTGACCTGTCATTGGCTGGGTTAACCTAGATAATCCACATTCGTTTCCAGAGTTTCTCTGTCTCTGTTGGGATATCAATAATATCTACTAAATATGTCTTTAATATATTTTAAGATAATAGCTTCACATCTTTCATTCTTGGAAAAAAGCAGTATTTGGTAATCTTTAATAATTTTGGCTCACCCAGCCAATGACAGGTCAAAAGCCCTGTAAACGCCTAGATAATCCCACCATGGGTGTAATCCAGTAATTTGTCAACAAGTATTTGTACACATTCAAAATGTTGTTACAAAGATTTACTGGTAAAAATATTAAGCAAATAAAAATTGGATAGACATCTTTTAGTAAGTAATTAAGTTCGGATAAGCCTTACCTACACCAATAAAGATTGATTGCCAAAAACGCTTAGCAATCTTCTCAACAGATGTCACCAGTGAGAAAAAGCACTTGTAAAGTGAAACGTGGCACTTGATTCTGCCAGAGGAAGACTTTGTGAACCCCGGCGAAGTCCAAACACCAAGTTTGGCGATCGTGCTTTTGCAGTGGCTGGCCCTTCTACCTGGAATCAACTGCGTTCATACTTACGCGCCATTCAGAGCCCCAGTCAATTTCGGTCTCAATTAAAATCGAATCTTTTTAAAATCTGACATACAAATTCCCAGAATGCGTAATTGGGTTGTTTCCGATAGCATGAATATCCTTGAAAACGTTATAAATATTTAAAGTATATTTTTACAATTCCAACGATATAAAACACAATGATCAAAAATGTTGTTTTCATTTATAAATTTATGTTTTAAAAACACGAAATTACGAGTGACTTTTAACGCCCGTTATTGGCTAATGACGTCATACCCGTTTATTATGAAAGGCGGGAAATTCATTACGAAGTAAGCGCCCATATTGATGTGACGTCACACCCCATGCGCGCCAAATGGAGGATTTTGCGAGCGATTTGAAAATACGCCATTTCAAACCGCGCTAGAAAATTCATATGACATCGTAAAAATTAAAAAAAAATTCCCTTGCTTTTGTTATTTTTCAATCAATTTTTTTAAATAAAAAATAGAAAATCGGAAAGAACACAATTGACCTAGTCTGCTTAAGTTACAGGTAATATAGTCTACCGCTAGAAGCTTAGTATAAACAGTATTTTTAGTTGTAAAGCGCCCTTGAAGGTGATTTTTCACAAAAAGGCGCTTAATACAAGTTAAAACTGAGTATCTATAATATTAATAGCGTAAAAATGACAGTAGTGTACATCAGTGATGCCTGCCGAAAAAATAAATCTCAGTGTTGTCTGCGGAAAAAATAATCTCCATCGGTTCTTAAGAGTAGGTACCTACTTACAATCATGCCATATTGTATTAATTAAAACATGTATTAATTAATCGATGGTTGGGACTTTTAGCCAATCAACTAAAGGTGGAACAATAAAAAATCGAAGCGCCGAAAAGCCCCGCAGGGCTACAATCTGCTAGTTATTGTTTTGTTACTAAGTGCCTAAACAATACAATCAATTATTAAATAATATGAATTATCTATACAATTGCATTCATTGCATGCATTAGGATTCTCACCCTTCCGAAGATGCAATAAACAAGTCGTTGAGGTGTTCTCTTTACTGTTCCGCAATGCTAATGGCTTCAAATTGCACACAGATCCCAGTTAACTGATGCAACGTTACTTACTAACTTACAGTCTGCATTATAACTATCTAGTAACTACGTACATAGTATATATCCCACTAACCGTATTCTACCGAAGGTGCTTATTATGTGCCTCGTAGCCGAGCTGATCAAATCATCGGTCTAAAAGGATCGGAAGATTGCGCTAATAGATAGAAATAAAGAATAGATGATTTGTGAGCTGGACGCAATAACTACTAACTACTTGTGCTGGAATTTCCCAAACTGCACAAGAAACTGTACAGTTTTCTGTCCCGTATAAAGTGGCCTTTAGTATGTTTGATTTATTTTAAGGTTGCATATTTTTTATTCAATCTAATTTTAATAATCCGCCAATGATTAATAGAACAATTTCCCGTACATTAATTTATCCTTAATTTTGTTCCATTAATGAAAACAGTAATTTTCATTAAAATTATAAACGCTCTACTGAGTACATTTTCATTAAGAGACCAAGAAATGTCAAGGTTTCATATAATATAGAAACAAACTCATCATTACTGAAAAAAAATCATTTTAATCGTCTTATTTACAGTCTAATTTATAGTAATGATCACACAAGTAGGTTAGAATCACTCATTCAATTTTCTGCAAGGACTGAATCATAATATTAATTTATTGATATAAATAATTGTAAAATATAAATTGTTTAATGAATAATATTTAAAAACATAACAATAGTCCTCGTATCGTGAAATTTTATGCAAAAATGTCTAAACTTGTCTATTATTCTACAAAATTTATGTTATTTAAACTTTCTCCAGAATTAGGTTTTCCTTGTCGTTTTGGTGACAATATTGTCGAATAGGATCCCAGAACAAATAGCGGATCTGATTATCGGATGTATCTAGCACGGCAAACGTCAATGGTTCTTGTCAACAGTCATATCTCTTTTGTTAATTGTTTACTGTCCCCCTCCCCTCTTATCCCTAATCCCCCCTCCATTGAGACCCTGACCGCGGATGCATGGGTGGATGTCTGGGGTGGGGGGCCTGGCGAGGCGGGATGGCGGTCTCCACATGGGTGGTAGTAATTACTAATAAATAATGATCGGGGTAGAAACTAACATACCCTACTACTGTTAATTTGGGCCGACTCTGGTTGGTTTGGGTGATAGAAACAATGACAATTATGATACATAAGCCAAGACAGTGGTAGGGGTACAATGAAAGCATTTGTTCGCGTACATAACGTAAATTCATCCGTATTTTTATCACACTAACAATCTTGAAATCGCGGTTTAGCTTGTTGAAAAATCGGTAGAGTTGGCTGGACTGAAAAAAGACTCAATAGTCTTTAAAGCAGTCTAGGAAAAGGTTGGGGCTTTCATACCTACTGCTGTGATGGGAAAAAAATCCAGATTTGTATGCAAGATGTCCTAGACTACCAAGATTTTTGACATAGTCAAAATATTGTTAAAATTTCAAAACTCAATCCAATCTTAAATAAGGTTTTATGAACGACAGTGTAATCTACATATTATATTTTGTAGAGGGTGCGGAATACTTTTGATCAGAGCTATAGGTTTTGCTAAGGTATTGGTACCTACGTAATGAATAAATATTAATGCTATAATGAATTGAAGCATCTAATATTCCTCAATCAGCTTACCTAATAATTTCATTTCTTTACGAGGCATTGATTGATGATCAGAGAAGCTCAATCACAGATAACTATCGACGTAGTTAAAAACGTGCTAACCGCGTTCTAACGCTAACGATTTGACCGATCACAATGAACATACGTTCATACCACGTTCGCCGTGCCGAGCATTGCCGAGCGTTGCCTCGGAAATGCTCGGCTCGGTGCTCGCACGCGATATCGCGGCCAAACGTCAAATCAACGCGCGTGTCGGATTGTTTATTATGTCGACTGCTTTTCTCAATATTTGGCTTGCCGAACGCCGGCTAAATGAAATACGGCACTCGAGAAAGATTGAATGAAGATATGTGCGAAGAATATATATCTCGGGAAAGGGCTCGCGACTTGATGCGCTCGTTTAATAATCCCGATCGATAACTTTTAACGCGTGTTCCATTGTGATCGCGAAAACGTTAAACATCCATGGTAAGAAATCACGTCGCTTATTACCGCATCGATAGTGATCAGTGATCGAGCAACAGCTCGTTCGTGTATCGATTCTCATATACCAACGTATTTAAGTTAATTTCAATAATTAAATACAATATTTCAACATCATCAGCCA
This sequence comes from Micrasema minimum, assembly GCA_022494985.1. Lineage (NCBI taxonomy): Eukaryota > Metazoa > Arthropoda > Insecta > Trichoptera > Brachycentridae > Micrasema > Micrasema minimum. Next base: position 20,847 of record JAGVSP010000471.1, on the reverse strand, counting down.
TTGAATCATCACAACTGCATTTATTATTATGGATATCATTTATGTTCTCCGTCCGGTTCATTACTTAACCATGCTTTTCTGCCAATCTCCTTACATGGAAAGTAAAAATCAAAACGGGGAAAAGGGATATAAGTTTTCTATATTTCTATTCGTGATAAATTTTCTTTACATTTTTGGCCCCATTAGATGGGTTACAATAATGTATGGTAATGTTTTGATAGAAACAGATAATACATTTTCTTTCAAATTCATATCTCTCACAGTACATATAGTAACTTACCTAGGAATAATCGTTTCAGCGAATATTTATTACAAAAATTACACAAAATTTATCGATTCTGTTATGTCTTTAGACTTGATGCTAAAGGGTCTTTTCATTAATCCTAATTCCAAACGATTCCAAAGATTTCTGTCTTTCGTTTCTTGTCTTGTGTTATTTGCCCTAATTATACATTGCTGTATTATTACTTTTGACGGAAACTTTTGGTTTGTCATGGCAGTCTCAGTTTTACAAAGTTCCAATATAATATTCATTCACTATTCTACCTGTGTTTACTTTTTGTACTCTAGGCTATATTTAATAAACGACCGGTTGTCCGTTATTCATTCTCTATACAAAGAATCTTCCAGGGTTTTGAGGAATATTTTAACTTCAGAAATCAGAAGTATTTGTGTGTGTCATGACAGACTTCTCGGAGTTTCTACAGAATTGAGCAAGGCTTTTCAGTCTCGCATTTTATGTTCTTTAATCAGTCTTACGTTATTTATTTTGCTTATTATCAATTACAACGAAGGAGCTTCAATGAGGGATGTGCAAAAGTTGTGGATAATGGACGTCTTACTAAGTTCTACTTATCTTTCGTTGACTTGTTTTATTTGCTCTCAATGTATCAAGCAGGTAAATATTAATGATTCAATTATTTTAATAATATTAAATATTTCTTCTTTACTACTACTACTACCTTCTCTTATGCACACAGTGGTGCATAGGGCACTGCATTAGTACACAAAGTGTACAGAATCTTGATCATATGTTACGTGAAGGCAAAGTGATCAGTCTTACAGACTTTTCAGCGCCAGTCCAAGGTATCACATTTAATAAATATAACATATTGATTACACATATAATTTTACAGTTTAGAATGTTTGTATTTCAGTTATTTAGGTATAAACCCCGTACCTAATACTGAAATATTTACAAAAAATTACATTTATATCGAATATAATTTGCAAAATTTGACATATGTAAGTTACATAATTAAAAATTAGTACAAAATACAGTGAAAAATGTTTCCCTTAAATAATTCAACATGCAAAATGATATAAATAGAAATCAACATTTAGGCGTCAAAAAGTTGTTAAAATAATTATAGTAAAGAGATTAAGTAATACAACAAGAGAAAGTAAAACAGGTACAATAAAACAATGGTCACAAAAACTAACAAGAGATATCAACACTTAATAAATGATTTTATATTAAAAAAAAATAAAAAAATGATTTTAAAAATAAAATTATCTATACTAATATGTGAAAAGACACGTTAAAATAGCCGAAGATTTCTCATCGCTAGTGATACCCGGCGGTAGCGCGTCGGCTCGTGAATCGTTGCCGCGACATTAACATGAATGGTACTTGGGCCAAACTGCGCTATTCTTGGCCAGAAACCTGTACAAGGCGGTTTTTTTTTTGAGCAATAAATAAATGTTTTTGAATTTATTGCAGGATCGCACATTTATGCGCATTGCGCGACTTTCGAGGTTAGCTGTTGCCGAAATTAATTCTGTCAAGAAGACGAAGATTATGTAAGTATGGAGAGGAATAATTCTATAATTAGAGAACAAAATAATTATAATCAGAATGAACCGATTCTATTTCATACGGTTGTCATTTCGATGAAAACTTATGACAAATTGATTTATCGTAAGACGTAACATAAATCGTACTTTATATCCCTAAAGGGCAGAGGTAAATTCTGTGGAGGATATTTTTTTACAGGTTATACCTGTAAAACTGTGACAGTTCATTCCCTGTAAACGCTCAAATATCCATTTTCTGAGCAATAAAATACTATCTGCTCTGTGGGATATAAAATGATATATTTTTTTTAGCAATTTACGCGCGCAGATTAATGTAGGCATGTAATGTGGCAGGCATGCATCTGTCAAAAGTCGATATTCGACATTCGGACATTATACGATTTCTGTAAGCGTATTATAAACTAACAACTAACTAACCATCACGCCATTTCATTAGGAACGTTAAACGCCATTTCCTGGCACATTTGGCAACCTCCACATACATCATCTGTCTCAATAGTCGATATTCGATATTTTAAATGTCCACATTCAAGATGTTTACGATTCGTTTGTTCTTATTATTTCTACATCCAAGCACAGTCGCATATATTTTTTTTCCGCCATCATCATAACAAGTTTATTAAAATTCATTTGTAATATTTTTACCAATACTATTGAATATTATACTACGTATTATACAGTCGCAATCACCGCGGGTGATGCGCGCGCAGAAACTGTGTGAAAAAATGTATGGTGTGAATTTGACACTTGCGTACAGTTTTTCATCCGGATTTCATTTTATACGGGACAATTTGCAAACTGCACAAGAAACTGTACAGTTTTCTGTCTCGTATAAAGTGCGCTTACAAAACTACCAATAATGTACTCATTATTGTTAACATCAAATTTGTCATCCTTGTAATTGATATAATGTGTCCTTTTGGTTTTTTTATTTTAAAATAATGTGTAGGTATGTTTAGTAACCTATTTAAGGATTTCATACATTTACTTATTTCGCATACCTAATTAACATTCGTTTTGGAATTTAACATGTATATATTTTGATTTAATTACAGCTGTTTTTAAAACTTTTGAAAACGACTACTCGCCAAATGGAATTTAATCTCTACGGGTTTATTCCGTTAGAACTTAGTTTTCTCAGTACGGTAATTATTTACTTTAAATTTTTTGTAAACTTTTACAAGAAAAAGTTTAATTTCTAGATTTATGTATTCAAAATATGAAATTAGTTTATCTAAATTTTTTTATATATTTTTTTCAGATATTTTCCTCTATTATATCATATTCTGTTATTCTGAATCAATTTCATCAAGGTAAAATGTAATTTTTAAATACCATACTAGTATTAATATATTTAATAATTTTTCTACCAATACGTGTAGCAAAACTCGATGTACAAGCTGGAAACTGGTGAATCTACAGCGTATTTGGAGACGATTGTGTGTATAACTTTTTAATCTGGGCTTGAAAAAATTTTTTTATTTCATCTCACAAGAGTTTTCATAAGTATGGCCGATTAAGTAAAATTAATTAATTAGCTCAAATTCTTATTAAAACGTGTTTTTTAGTTTGTTTTCTTTATGGAAAGTATTAATTTCAGTAAAAATACATGATATTTGATAACAATTTGCAAAAAAAAATTCAACTTCGTACTCAATTTCTCGAAACCTAAGGGTCAAATCAATCAATTTAATTCTTTAAAATAGACTACAAATATAATGTAGATTCACTGGTGTCCCGCTTGTATATCGAGTTTTGTTACACCCTGTATAGGTAGCTATATTGGTTTTATTTTTGCAGGAGGTGATAATGGACCTTAAATAACCAACAAGAATTCAATTAAATTATTTTTCAAACCAAAAAATGGTTTGCTTCGTTTTAGTAATTTATTTTCATTAAGAATTGTGAAATATATTTATTATGTACGCTATATGATTTTTTCATGTTACTACCACTACCAGTAGTCTCTCCTTTATCCACGGAACCTTTCCACCCTTATTTTGGACCTTAGAATGAAGCTGTCTGATGTAACAGTAAGTTGCAGCAGGTTTCAAAAAAATACTTATTAAGAATGGATGCTACGCGGAAGACAAGATTTTTTTTTTCTAAATATTTTTTTGTCTATTCGTTTTCTTTACTTCCGCGCCAGCTAATTATATTTATGAGTGTATCTATGTTACAATAAAAATGTTCTGACAGTTTAATACAGAAAACTTCTAATCAATCATAATCAGACACAAATACACTTTTAAACTAATAAATATGTAAAAACTTAAATATACATAATAGTACCATCGCATCGTTAGGACGCCAATAATCTAATTACACATGATAAGCTATTTATTATCCACTATCAAGATGATTGTCAAAGACGATATATTACTTATGGGTCATTATAAAAGTGTTACTAAAACACTGAGTTGCTAAAACACCAGAAGTCCAGCTATTACATAAAGTAACAAAACTCGTAGTACAAGCTGAAAACTAGTGAATCTACATCATATTCGGAGTCGAATGTGTAAGATGATTTTTGAAACTGACATATAAAAAATATTTAAAAAATCCTTTCTTAGCTTTTTTAACTACCTACCGCAGTTTAAGTAAAATTGAACGAATTCTTGTTAAAATTAAGTTTTTGCTTTTGACTAAAGAGTTTATATTAATAACAATTTACCAAATAAGACTTCCAGCATTTCAGCTTTAAGGTACAGATTCTAAGACCGTTTTCTAAATAAATGTTTTGCTTTATTTCACAAACAATTGACTTAAACGATAATTTCATGATAGTTATAATGAATGAGCTTTGGCTTAGAAGAAAAGCTTTCTTTGTTGATAAGTTTGAAAGAAAATGAACATTACACAGAAGTAAAGATTGTGTTAATTACATTTAGGTGAAAAGGTGTTCTTTTGTTTATAAAGGAAAGTTCATTGCTAAACTATTTCTCTAGTAGTTTTGAACATAATACATTTCAATGTATTATAAAACATATACCTAAATACTTTTACTTTCGGTATAATCAGAAAAATTTAAAATGTCGGTAGGTACATCCTTTTTTTTAAATGAATATAAAAGAATATATTTATATATTTTTTTTATTATTTAATATTTATTTATTTAATACATTGTTGAATCAAATTTACAAAGCTTAATATCACAATAATTATACAATATAACCATACCGCTATACCTCACCAATAAAAAAGACAAGCTCTTGTGCTTGGTGAGGGAGGTTACGCTAAAATATACATAATATAAGTAGTTATCATAGTTGGGTAATATAATTAGTTATCATAGGTATATAAGTTATAATAGTAAGTAGTAAATATAAGTAATACAACAAGGTAAAATATAAGTAGTAATCATAGTAAGGTAAATAAAAATAATAAACTAGGTACTAGATATGCAAAATAAACAATTGAGTAAGCTAAAAATAGTGATTATAGTTGTTTGAAATAAATGTGTTTTTTTTAGTTTAAATTTAAATTTCTAAAAGACATTAATAATTTTTAGTTCATTGGGCACTTCATTAAAATACATGATTCCCTTTTATAAGAAACTATTTTCGAAATGTTTTGTATGAAATTTTGGAATCTGCAGTTAATGATTCGTGCTGCTGCTTCTACTGCTGCTTTCCCTTATCGGCACCCAGTGGTGCATAGGGCACTGCATTAATACACCCAGTGCAGTGAACATTTTTAATTTGTTGCTTTAAAAGCAAAATGATCGAGAGCGCTTCAGGCTAGAGCAAGGAATTCAAAATGGTGTCTAAAATGCGCGAAAAAAATATTTGTTTTAGTTTAGGGAGAAACCCGGGGACTACGATTGTAAAGATCGTGGCCGGCACGCCAAAGCAGCGTTTCGTCTGAAGTAACCCTGAGTTATCGAACCGAGTTGGCAATCTATGAGCTGAAATAGAAATAAAATAAATAGCTTCAGGTAACAATAGTCCAATCAATTTTATAGCAGTTCATTTAACACAATTGTTACAATCAAGTCACTCCTGCAATACTGTTGCAGTCATGTAACATATCAGGTACATAGGAGACTGGATCATAAACTTGCAGTAAGAGGTGCATCAGGTGACGTAACATAATAGTCGTGGCTGATTGGCTGCAAGAAGTGAGTAAATGTTTTTTTTCCGCAGCATTTTCTCCATATAATTGTAGTCCTCTATTTCTCCCGGGAATCGAGTAGCAGAGAAATGATTTTTTTCACACGTATTAGATTTTTACAAATGTTTGCAGAAAACTTGTAAATATATTGAACTCGTAATTTGATGGGTATAATCCAGTAATTTGTCTACTAATATTTATACACATTCAAAATGTTGATTATATTATTTATCTATTAAGGATTTTAACAGCTGTTAAAATGATCATTATCTATTCTAATAACAATTGAATAATTCTAAAGCCAATTACAAAAATCCACAGTTAATGTTATTCATATTATGATGAGTGATTCGTAAAAAAATTAATATGTGTGGTTTGTATGAGTGTGTTGTATTAGTGTGTTTTGTGTTAAGCCCACTTTAAACGGGACAGTTTACTGTGCAGTTTCTTGTTCAGAAAACTACACAGTTTCTTGTACCGTTTTCTGACCAATAAAAACTGCGCGCTGTGAATTTTACCTTTACACGGCACAGTTTACTGTCTGTAGGCATGCGCAGAACGCGACAGTCGGACCATACAATACACAGTCGGACTGCCATAAATGTTGACATACTTATAATCTCTATCGTCGCCTATCTTATCGATTGTTTGCAGATCTATCGATTTTGTGGAGATTTATCGAATCTACTGAAAATGTACAACCGATTTACCGATTGAAGAGTCATTTTAATTTTAAATCATTTATTTTATGCAATTATAAGCGCAGATAAATTCAACATTTTATGAATAACTTTAGGAACTTCTACCGATTTTACAATTTGGGCAACATTACTCATCTGTCAAATAGTCGTTACTCGATATTTTGAATTTCGATCTAGGATTTCAGTTCATATTATTTATTATATTATATTCATATTCGCCATCATAAAAGTTTATTTATAATTTGTAATTTACCGATACTATTGAATATTATACGTATTATACTGTCGTAATCGCCGCGGGTGATGCGCGCGCCGAAACTGTGTGAAAAAATGTGTGGAATTAGCGCACAGTGAGAATCTGACACTAGCACACAGTTTTTTATCCAGTTTTAGCTTTATACGGGACAGTTTTCAGACTGCACAGGAAACTGTGTAGTAAACTGTCCCGTATATAGCGGGCTTTAGAGTAAAGAGTGTGCAAGGCTAGAGTTATAGTCGTAATTACCCCCAAGCCGAGTTAACATGGGACCATTTTTCATCCGTTCTCTCCACGGTGCTTACCAGTTTCTTCTTCAGAAAACTTCCCCAATCTGTCAACATCAACACTCGAATCTCAGTAAAATTTGATAGCATCCTGACCTGCTTTCATCTTTTGTAAATTTTAAATGACACAAATTTTAAGGTATTTTAACTTTGTTTGAATATTCCCAAGAAATTGTATATTTCTTTTAGTAACTTTTTTGATTTGTTAATTTTTTTATCTTAAGTTCATTTAAGGCTCTCGGAAGCATATGTACTTTGCAATGGCCTACAGCCGGCAAACGCCTTAGCCGGATGACAGTACTACCAAGGTTTGCTGTGTCCGTTGCCTCATTCTCTGTTTTCCTTACAAAGTCAAAGCCGCCGCACACCTAAAACAAAAACTGCAAACCTCCATTTACTAAAAATTAGAAGTCTGCTATCTTGGGCCCTGAATAGGTGCAACGATTCGCAGCTATAGATCAGAACAGGTGTGATGCAGGAGTTATAAAGGCGTCTTGTTTAATTTATAACCGAGTAAACATCCGATCTCCAGACAGCTTTCATACTGTTGAATGCGGCGCCCGCTACTCCAAGCCGCATCTCCAGTTCTTTCTGAACTCTGCCTTTTTTGTCATGTACGCTCCCAGGTATTTGAAGCTCTCGACCTTTTCGATGACTTGTCCAAACAAAGCCATGGTTAAGGCTCTCGCCCCCCGAGCCTCCATGCTTGGTAGATCTATTTTACACGGCAAATCAGGCCCAGTTTGCTATCAGAGCTGCGGGATGTGGACTTGACTTGGGAGGATGCACGGGAGCTGGCGGCCGATCGCTTGGCCTGGAGGCAGTTTGTGGATTCCATATGCTCCACTTTGGCAGCGGATATGGTATGATGATGATGAAGTACATTTAATTTAAATACCTCTTGTCATGGTATAATTCGCAATCACGTCAGATCACCTATTTCCTAGTATTCAGCGGTACATAAAACGTCGGCCTCTGAAATATTTTGTCGGGCACATACAACTCTTACCGTTCCAAGAGATAGGGACAGTGGACAGTCAATGACATTGTTTGGGATCTGAAAGCCTAGAGTCATCAATACATTATCTCTTCTAGATTCCAAACATTTGTATCGAGGTCTCTTTTAGTAGATATTCATGATGCATAATTTTAAATGAATTTAAATGACTAACTAACTAACTAACTAACATTTCAGAGAGGAGGCAGAGCGCTAAACGCACTCTGTTCTGATATACTTCCTTGCTTCCTCTACATTCATACATCTTCTCATGCACATACGCCGATTATTCCGACTTTTCACATGTCCACATTCAAGTACTTGCCATCCTTTTTTTTTTTTTTTTTTTAAGCCAATTAACAGGCTAATAAAAGCTCTAACAAATTGGCATTTAATCCGTAATTTTATAACTCCTGAAAGGGAAAGTAAATATATACCTAAGTCATGATATAAAATCGCATGATCTAATAGATTCTAGGTATAACATAGGGGTTGTATGAGTTGACGTAAGGAGTAAGGATAATTATAGGTTTGCTCTTAAATAATTGGTCTCTGCGGCACAAAAACATCAACATCATTATGTAAGAAAAAAACCAACTAACTCCTGATGATCCATAGGCATTTGAAAAGAATCCTACGTTAGATGTTTCTGTAGTTTCCCAGAGCAAAGACAACGTTTGCTACGCAAGTTCATACGGTGGGGTACATCATGGCACATACGCCGATTATTCTTGGGCGACTTTTCACATATTCATCAACTTCGATACAGAGTACGTTGTCGTACTTGGTCATGCCATGTCTTTCTCCGGCCTTCCTCGGCTTCTACATCCAGGCACACATGCATTTAAACTTCTTTTAGCCGTTCTTTCATCACTCATTCGCTCCACATGACCCAACCATCGTAAAAGCCCTTTCTTAATTTTGTCGATAATGCTTATCTCAGCCTTGCACTCTGCTCTAATTTCGAAATTTGTACACCTATCATACATAGTCTTACCACACGGAGAGATGACATTTTCAACAGCATTCAGTCTTTTCATCTTCTTTTTCAACACCACGCTTCACTACCATACATAAGGGTTGGTACCAGAACTCCATTGTGTACTGCCAATTTTGCTTCTTTCGATAAGTTCTTATTTGCCACTATCGATTTCAAGGCACCATTAACTCTGTTTCCGGCACTAACCCTTCTCTCAATGTCCTTATCCACTGCATCTAACAATAGAAATCATATTGTCAGTATAACTGGTTATGCAACTCTGATAACTTTTTCCTCTCACTTGCATTGTTTGTTACCGAATGGTGGTCATTCAATGCAGAAAGAAATTAGACAAAAGACACGTAATATGTGGGAGTATCTACATATCGCACATTCAGAATAATACTAGCACAACTTGAAATACTAATTTTTTTCAGGAGAGCTAATTGCACGTGTGCATTGTGCATGTATCGACGTGAGTTAAATCGGTTTTACTACTACTACTACTTTTCCTTATCCGCAACATGTAATTATACTCCAAGTGCAGCAAATCTCGATCGTTTGCTACATAAAGGCAAGATGATCAGTCTCACGCTTCAGCGCCAGTACAAGGGATCACATATGAAATGAAAATCACATTAAAACAAAGTTTTAAACACGCAAAAAACGTATCTGTACGCAATTGGGTTTTTTCCGATTTTGAGTTTTATACGTTGGAATTGTAAAAATAATACTTTAAATATTTATAGCGTTTTCAAGGATATTCATGCTATCGGGAAGAAACCCAATTTGGAACATGTCAACTGTATACGTATATTCAAGTTTTTCTTAATCCAACAAATCACTCGGATTTCATTTGACCACTTTTTTGTCTTAAAATTGTGCAAAATACAAAAAAAAAATCATTTAAATAAAAATGTTTTTCCTGTCTAAAATTTTTTACCCATTTCTGCATACTTTCATTTAGTAAATCCGTTATTTGGGACTTGCACCACTCTTATTGCTCATGATATATAGAATATGTATGAATATTTGACTGTAATTAACCTTTCTCAATTATTTACGCACCTATTGCTTTAAAATTAAATTAGTAAAATTCCCATGCAACAACTAATTACTTACATGAGAATTCATTCTTCATGGTTTATTTTAAAACGTAAGTACAAAATTGGAGTTTAGGCTGAAAGCTACAATCGCGAAAAAAGTCTTAAGCTAAGTTTAGAATTTTGTTGAGATTATCTACTGACATTTCTTGGTGATAATTTTCATTATAATAAATAAAACCCATAAAAGTTTTGGTCTAACTAAAAAGGTGTTTTATTTTACTAAGTTAAGAGTATAAACCTACATTTTAATATATTCATCCCATTCTATTAGTGAAAAATCATAACAAAACTCGATGTACAAGCGGGAAACAAGTGAATCTACATAATATTTAGAGTCGATTTTGTTGAATAAAATTTTTTGATTTGACCCTTAGTTTTTCGAGTAAAATTGAGTACGAAGTAGATATTTTGCAATTTTTTTTCAAAATTTTTTCAACTTTTTTTTGCAAATTGAAATCAAATATTACGTATTTAGTCAAATTAAAACTATCTATAAAGAAAACAAAAATAAAAAAACGCGTTTTAATAAGAATTTGAGCAATTTTACTAATCTGTCATACTTAGTATGTAAACTTTTGTGTGAGAATGATTAAAATATTATTTTTTAAGCTCAAATTTAAAAAGTCATATTAAACAATCAAACTCTAAATACGATGTAGAAAGTTTTGTAGTTGTACTACAAGTTTTTGTTACACCCTGTATATGACTGTAAACTTGAATCAAATTATATACTGCAATAGGTTTACAAGAAGTTAAATGTTCATTGTTTTTCGTAATAATCACTAACCTACTTAGTACAGTGGGTAACCACTTGACTCACTGTTCTGTCCAAAGTGAGATAAGTTTCCAATTTGTCATCGTACAATTTGAAAATCGTAAAAGTATTTGAGAAAACTTTGTGATGGGTCAAAATTAGCATTTTTAATAATAATGGGGGAATCCACTGTTTTCTAAAGTTATTTTTTTTCTATAAAACTTACTATTTAACCTAAACAAAAAAAAAAAAATTTCATATTTTTTTATAAGTTAGTTAATGAAGATACGATTATTTAAAGTTGCACATTTCAAATTACCACTATGTACTAACTGCGTCATTTTTGCAGGAGTGACGTCATAAAACGGGTTGTTTAAGGCCATGGTAATTTCTCCAGCCAGTAACAAAACTGTCAAAAATCTATGCAAACTGACGCTTTGCATTTTTTTAATAATAATGAAGAGGAATCCACTGTTTTCTAAAGAATTTTTTTTCGATAAACTTACTATTTAACTAAACAAAAAATATATTCGTAATATTTTTATATAAGTTAATTGAAGAAGAAACGATTTTTTATAGTTTCACATTTCAAATACCAGGCGCTAAATACCAACTATGTACTAAACTGCGTCATTTTTTCAGGAGTGACGTCATAAAACGGGTTGTTTAAGCCATGGTATTTCTCCAGCCAGATAACAAAACTGTCAAAAATCTATGCAAACTGACGCGGGAAGCACAGATAAATAAAGAAACCGTCGACTCAACTGTCATATACGTGTTAACAGCTGTTCTAGGGAGCGGCGGCCATCTTTTTTGCAATAGAAGCTTGTATGTAGATTGAATTCCATATTAAAATGCCATGGAACGTCGGCTACGGGGGTTTAAAAAACGGAAACCGGAAAACACTACGCTAAGATACAAGGAGTGACGTCATTGTTTAAGATTTTGAAATGAATGCTATTTTTCAACATTTTTTATTAATTTTTGCGTTGCGTTTTTTGGGATAATTGCATCCCACTTCAAATTTTATAAATATTCGCGTCTACACAAAAGCATTTTTTAAAAATTCAATTCCGGTGTAGCAGTAAAATTTTCCTCATTCTTCTATGGCAAACAAATATGGAAGAAAGCTCAGGATGCCGCATTAGGTGCTTTAATCTTACGCTTCAGTGCCCACACATATTTTTTAAATTATCGCTGTCTTATTTTAGATAAAATAAAAACTTTTAGTAGATGACTAATCACAGTACCTAGACTTAACTGGCACCAATGAAAAAACAACACTGTCAATACCAGCAAGACATTACATTGCACACAGACAGCTGAAACACAACTGAACGTGTTTAGTACTTGTCCGGCGGCTACTTTATTCACCAGGCGCTCCGCACTGCGCAAACGGGTACTACTTTCCCGGACGGACCTAGTACATATATCATCATCATACCAAATTCCGCTTCTTATAGTGGAGCATATTAGGATTCATCAAACTGCCTATTAGGCCAAGCGATCGGCCGCCAGCTTCCGCGTATCCCCCCCAAGTCAAATCCCACGTCCCCGCAGCTCCGGCGCAAACTGCGACGGAAAAGTCAACTAGTGGAACGACCAGGACGCCGAGCAACCTGATGCCTTGTGCAATATGCAAGCATGGATAAGGGTCGCGAGAGGCATACGTAGTGTTGATGGCCTAGCGATAGGCCGAAAACGCTTTTCGCCGGTTGACATAGAGTACGACTATGTTATGCAACCGTTGCCTCACCATTGTGTTCCTTACAAAGTCAAACCACCGCACACCTAAAACTGTTCTGATACACTTAAATTATTCTCAAAACTAAGAAGTCTATTATTTTGGGCAGAGAACAGCTGTTGACTTGTATGATGCAGAATATATGTATGGTAGAATGAAATAAATCTATGATTTAAAAAACCGAGCCCATCAAGGTAGCCAGATTTTTGAATAGGTTGTGCTGGGTGTCCGCACAATACTAGTGACAAAAATCACAACAATAATAAATAATTAGAGACAGCTACTCTTCTCTCAATCATAACCGCCATTCTTCACGGCCAACATCCCAATTCCTAATAAGTGATAGGTGACAAGTAAAAGTGAAAGGCATTTACAAATCTCTCTATCACCTGTGACAAGTACCTACTACGTGCCCTACGCTCGTGGGGTCATAAACAAAACCTAATTTTTTTATTTATTAATTTTTTTTATATTTTGTAATGTTATACAGCAACACCATGCTAATAATGTTAAGCGAGCTATGTAGGTACAAATAAATTGAGAATAATATATCAATTCTATATAGTATAACAAAAGCACCAATTAAGTGCACAACGGACAAATATATAAAAATGGATGTCTAAGAACATCAAGATTGATTGGAAAACAAGTATATAGGATGTATATTGTAATGTGTAATATATGTTGTATGTGTGGTGTAACGAGTTGTGGAGGTGTGGTGTTAAGTGTTGAGGAATAGGTTCTGAATATTTAAGCACAGTGAGACAACAAAATAAATTGTGGTATTATTGTAATAAATTTGCTTTACTCAGCATCAAATTAAAATTATACATATAATTAATTAATGATATATCGTTAATCAAATTGAATATTGTAAATAAAAAAAATCCGCCCTCGTACATAGTGTTAGCGCAATTGGCTACCGTGCCTGAGGTCCGCGGGTTCGATATCCGTAGGGGGTCAAACATGATAGTATTTAATTAACATGAGACATTTTCATACTAATATTTCATGTAGTGATACCTTTTTTATGTACCAATACCTGAAGCGTAAACGACATGTGATCATCTTGCCTTCATGTAATAAAATGATCAAGATACACTGCACTTGGTGTACCGATGCAGTCCCTATGCACCATTGGGTGCGGATAAGGGAAGTAGTAAGTAGTGTAATAAAAAAGAAATCTATTCATGATACTTGCGCCATAGTTACTTTATTTTCAAATCACGCAATTTTTATTGAAACCATACAGTGTGTGTGTGCTGTGAAAATAGGAATCAAGTCTGTGGAGGGATATGAATAATTCGAAACGGCATGATATCAAGGACCGCGGCATTATCACGTGGGCCCGCTCACCCGTTCTGCGCTCTCACGCGTGGCGGTGCAAAAATGTTGTAAATAAATCTTTGTTGGGGCTACTAGGGTCCACCCTTTTGGTTAATTGTAAAATGTAGTAGAGCGCCGGGGATGAGCGCTCGTTATAAAAACACGACAAAATCCGATCGAACGTCGCGTCAGTTTGGTTTCATTATTATTAGCATCGAGCGTAGGTAATACAAAAAATACACGATAAGTCTTTAAAAATGTAATAAGCGCCCGGATGAGCGCTCGTTAAAACACGGATTTTAATATAATCAAAAATCTACTAATGTTTTACAAATTTTAATCAGATATTGCACTAGATTATATACGTTATCTTTAATACATTTTTTTATTTTTTAATCTTATTTTGTACTGTTTTTGTGTGTTATGCATCAAATGTTATTAAAAACAGTGGGGGTTTCTTTAAATTAATTGTGGATTCAACGAAAGTATTTAAATAAAAATTTAGTCCGATAATTCACTAGAAAAAGAATTAATAAATTACGTCATATTTTTTTCATTTTTATTTAATGAACCATGAAGTACAAGGGAATTTTGCCCTGCGTACATAAATGTATGGGGGACCCCGTAAGGGGCCTGTAATCCTTAATTTTCATCATGCTTTGTCTAAGGTTTTATATTTCACTATGTACGAGTATGTGATAGCTAGGACCTGGCGTCGATGCGTAAGACTGATCGCCCCCCCCCCCCCCCCTGCCTTTCATGAGACCAAATATCAAGATCCATCCATGAAAAAAGTTGTTGTATTAACTTATACACACGTATTTTGCAGTGTCCTGGAACCTGGGAACCATAGGCAGGATTGGAAAGATGGACAGGATTATGCGACGACAGCATGGTATTATTCGCGACACGTCGGAATGGCGAGTGATCTTTGATAAACCAAATCCCTCGGCGCATTAAGACGTGTCGCATAACGACTTTCAGTCCAGCATAGGACCCGCGATTACACATTCAGTATGTCTAGCCACGCGACACTTTCACATGACGTGGAAAATCCGAAAATATTTGGTCGTGCACGATGATGGCCGCCCACACAACACAATGGCGGATTAGATCGATATGGATGTCACGTCTGCTTTGTGCAGTCGCTAAACCTATTCACAAAATGGAGGAATTTAATCACCAGCACTCCATACAGACATACAGTTATCAGCTTTCATAACATCAGACAGTGGAAGCTTGTTGCCATGGCTGCGAAAGAAAAACCTTATACTCCAACTCCGGCTCATACGTTCATTATTTTGTGTTATTTTAATTAGTCTCTTAATATGGGTAAATAAATTTGGTTGACGTGTAATTGTAAAGCGGGTGGACGCTTAGTGAACGCATCGCAGTCTTGAGGTCGGGAGATCCCTGGTTCAAATCCGCTAATCCCGCCTCTGCCTACGACTTTGATTTCTATTTTGCCTAGGCTATGTAGAAAGTATTATTATACAAATTGAAATATGTGCAATTATCATAAGGTTTAAAATATCTGTTTTTAAATACAAAAAATTACGTATGCATCGACCCCTCCTTAAATGAGTATTTGTTTTTTTAATTCTTGTCATAAATCCAATTTTTTTCAACATTATTGGGTGATGTTCAAATACTTAGATACACATTTACACACAATCTGGATTTATCCGAAGACACTTAACCCAGCCAATGACAGGTCATAAAGAATGCCCTGTAAACGCTCGAATATTCCGCATTCCACAATTTGAAAAAATTCTAGCCTCATCTCTGTAGGATATAAAATTGAAATATATAACCTATTTTTTTTCATTAAAAAATATTTTTAAACCAGCTACTATTCTGTTTTCAGTAGATATTCAAATGATTACTACGTTTACTAGAATGTTTATACTTAACTTAAAGTAGCATAATAGGGTTTTTTTTAGTTCTTTGATTCGGCTACACATTGAGTGCAACCGCAGATAGCCCTGTTTTTTAAGCATTTTTTTAGCAAAACATTATTATTATTATGTCTGGTCGTTACATATCTAGTCTATCTAATATCTAGAATGTAAAGTAACCATTTCGTAAAACCTTAACTCAGGTTTGTCCTTTGAAAATATTCAATAAACATAATTGATGGCATAGGTCAAGAACAATATACATGGTTTGACAATAATATTGATTCTAGTAATGTCATTGTAACTTTATACATACGAGTAATTTACATAAAAGATTTTACAGGACAGTGTGGAGCTAATTACTTACAATGCCCGGCAGTTTTTAGAGCGCATTCAAACGAAACAATAGTTTCATACATTTGCAATTTACGCCAAAGCTACGCGATGTGGACTTGACTAGGGAGGAAGTACAGGAACTGGTGGCCCACCCCTTGACTTGGAGGCAGTTTGTGGAATCCATATGCACCAATAGGTGGCGGGTTGTGAATGATTATGATGACGATGAACGTAATTAAGGTACAGCGCAAGTTGAGTTCTTCCGGATATTATTTTTTTTTGTTCAAAAAATTGATTGAAAAATTACAATATCAAGGGAATTTTTGTTTAATTTTTACGATGGTGTCATATGAATTTTTTCTAGCGGGTTTGAAATAGGGCTTTTTTCAAATCGCTCGCAAAAACCTCCATTTTTGGCGCGAATGCGGTGTTGACTGTCTTTTTTGTGAAGTCACTGCAATATAGGCGCTCACTACGGAATGAATTTCACGCCTTCACGGTCGACGGTGTGGGTCGACGTCATTAGCCAATAACGGGCGTTAAAAATCATCTTTCGTATTTTCGATGGGTTTTTTTAAAACATAAATTTATAAATGAAAACCAAATTTTATGAACATTGTAGTTTGTAATATCGTTTTGAAATTGTAAAAATATATCTTTAAATATTTTATAAGGAGTTTCAAGGATACTCTGCTACTCGGGAAGAACCCTATTCATGTCATTCTCATTTTCATCCGCAAAAACTGTCTGAAATATAAATTAAGTTTCAAAAACCTTTTTTCACATTCAGTAGGCGCCGCTAACAAGGGTCCATTGTGATTTATTTCATCAACAATTTTATGTATGTAACATAAAAATTTACATCTACATTAATACATAAATATAACAATTAGGTAAAAAAAATACGATTTAATGTTAATTATTGTAAAAGAAACTCAATTGAAATGTTAAAAATACACTAGTACAAAACCAAATCTTAAATTAAAAACAAATAAGGTATCAATAAGTCAAGCGCTCCTTGCCTTAACTTTGTGATTGGAAAAACTATTTCATCCTTTCTGAACGGAGTCTCTGTGACATGAAAAATATCTAAATCGTCAGAGATTCTGTTAAGGATTGCAATAGCTATCTGGCATCACCAAAGGTAAGTTAGTCTTAGACATAATTTTATTAAACAAAAGTACGATGGCGCTGGCGAAGATTACCATCAAGGACACAAAGTTCAACATTCGATAAAATGAGAATTCGAGAATTCACAACCACTCCACGAATTAAATTTTAATTATTTTTAAGATAGCGGGCAAAACACGATATTAAGAACACCTCTTAATAGATCCTCAGTACCTACTCGCCAACCTACACCAAAAGCTTCATCTGCAATCACATGTTTGTAATAAATGTCCTTGCATTATGCAACCAGAAGAAGTAATGACATAGGAAGCCGAACCCCATAAACACTACTTATTATGTATTATGTACATCTCCACATGAATAATGATATGGTCAAATTCGTCTCTTGCGGTTACTGGCCGACATTTGAAAGTAGTGGTCTTTTGCACCGAGTACACTGTTGACAAATGTATTGAAACGGATGGAGTCAAGATGTCTATACTACAAATCGTCGGGCCAATGCCTAAACCGCGAATCTGCAGATGTTCATTTGAGATGTTGAGTTAAGAAATAGAACATTTAAATTAAAAACCCTATTTCAATTATTAGATAATATAATTATACCCATAAGCTAACAATTTGTATTATTTAAAGGTATTTGAATAATATTTTTAAAATGTTTATGATCCTGCTTTTAAACCTTAACATTTTAAAACAGCATTTCTGTAAATTCGCGGTTTTGGCATGGTAAAGACCATAAGAAACTGTTTTAGACTGCAGAAATCATTTTTACCTTAATATCTGGTGAGCATGGCTTAATTTGCTTATATTGTGTTGTAGGTACACGGAGTTTTTCTTAATCTAATAAATGAACAAACTAACATTTTCTACTCGCCACTGCTAACTATGTTTAAATAAAACTTTGATACCTAGATTTATATAATTACTATTAAGTTGCTTTTAATTTAGATGTTACAATTCTTTAAATTCTGTAAATTCAGTCTGAAATAATGAATAATATGTACCTATAATATAAAATAACATCTGTGAATTAGCGAAATTCCTTGACTAGTGAGTAGGTAAAGCAATAAAATTCACCCAAAAAGAGATTAAAGACCAACTGAAATCAGGAATTTAGTAAAAATCCACAGATGTTCCTCTCCCTATTTTTAAAAACTGTAACTAATAAGCCAATATTGTATATAAATATAGATGTAAAATGTTTCAACGCCACAGTTTGATAATGCCCTTACAAGGCGAAACAATTGTCACTAACTTGATAATAAAATCACGTAGAACCAAAAAAAATCGTTTTTTGATTTTAACATAAGATATCATGGAGTTCTACAAAATACGGAAAACTACAGTTTCTTGTGCAGTTTGTAAACTGTCCCGAATATAAAGCGAAAACTGTGTGGAATATTGAATGGTCCGAGCCACGTTTGGCTGACCTGACAATTAAAGTTTTTATGTAAACGTTTAAGTAGATACTGATATTTTGAATGCTTTGACAAAACGTAAAAAAACATATAAACATATTCACCTTATTAACCTATATTAATAATTTTCTGTGTGCAAACATACGATAATAACCTATGATCGCGCTTAAAAAATAAACATATTTAGCGTGTCTTTTGACAAACTGTTCAGTTTTCTGAACAAGAAACTTCGCAAAATATTTATTAAAAAATGCCACATTTATTCTCTTGCTAAGCAAAATAAAAACGTTATGAAATTTGCCGTTTTTGAAGTTATACTTCTTTGCGCCCGTTAGACACTTTGGGGTGGGATGTTGGTCGAGAAACCGCGTCACGCTGATTTTTAAGAGAAAATGGCGCTTAAAGAGAAAATGGCGCCACAGTCACTGATGCTTGTATCTGATACTTGTTTTGATACAAGTATCGATACTTTTATTGATACTGATATTGAAGCCGGAATTAACAGTACCAAGTTTCAAACACCGATAGCGCTGCAAGACAATAACGTTGCTCTTCTATGTTCCCAGTGTTTTTCAGTGAAATATAATAATGAAGTATAATATAATAATGAAGTCACGTATAATATATTGAATATAAATATATTGAATAATATTGAAAAATGTCTTATATTTCATTTATATATCCTGTCTGTTTGTGTGCGTGAGTGGGTGTATGAGAATGGCCAAAGAAGTATAACTTCCAACGTGTGGTCCGACGCACACCGATTTTTTTTAAAATCTGAACTTTAATAACTCAATTAATCCTAAAATTATGGGGTTCTTCCAAATAACATTCGAATATTCTTCTTAAAAACTTTATAAATATTTAAAGTATATTTTTATAATTCCCAACGATATAAAAACACAATATTCAAACAATTTTTATTAATAAATTTTATGTTTTTAAAAAACACGAAAATACGAATGATTTTTAACGCCCGTTATTGGCTAATGACGTCATACTCCCGACCACCATGAAAGGCGTGTAATTCATTCCGTAGTGAGCGCCTATATTGCTGTGACGTCACACCGCATACGCGCCAAATGTAGGATTTTGCGAGCGATTTGAAAAAGCGCTAGAAAATTCATATGACATCGTAAAAAAAAATTTTAAATTCCCTTGATATTGTAATTTTCAATCAATATTTCTTGAAGTAAAAAAAAAAAAAAGCGGAAAGAACCCCATTAAGTACTAAGTAGTACCTGTCCATTATTTAATTAATTTTTTTAACCCCTTACCTAATCGGTTATACATACAAAAATATAATAATATGAGGATTTTTAAAATTTATGAGAGTTCTGCTTTCAGATTGATTGAAACCTGTTTTTTTAAAACAATTATAAAAACGCATTTGAAATTGAACAGCCATTTTAACAATGTTTTACTAAATTGTTTGACCCATAAGAAATTTGTCCATAGATAATGATGTCAAATAAAGTAAACTCTCCAAAAATGCATTTTTTTATTTACCCGAAAAAATGAAAGTTTTACTTTTTAAAAACCCAAAATTTACGTTAAAATAACGAATGCACTTGACGAAAAGGGAAACCATTTTGAAATACTTTGGGCCCCTTTTTGCATAAAAAAACAGAACAACTTTCTTTTACTCCTGGACTTGTATAATGCAGCAAAAAAGGGGCCCAAAGGGGGTTTTTTTAAACGTTTTTAACTTCCCGACTAAGTTAGATAAAAATTTAAAAGACCAAAATTTAAAAATGAACGTAAACGTTTTTAAAACAACCCCAAACTTTTTCGTTGGAAAAGACTGACACCTAATTAACAACGTTTCTCATAATTCACACCTCACAAAACCCAAAGATTTCAAAAATAAAAAAATATCATATAAAAAATTCAAGAATTTTTATTTAAATTTAAAAAGCCCACGTTTTTTTAAAAAAACCCAAAATTTACCCTTATTTCAATTTTTTTTTTTTTTTCAAAAAA